>NDGM011098821.1:0-12860 GCA_002564305.1 Octomys mimax | reverse complement strand
CCTCCAGTAACTGTGAGCTAAATAAACCCTTCCTTCCTTCATTTTGAGTGTCAGGTATTTGTCACAGCAACGAGAGAAGAGTAGCTAAGACAAGCTATAAGAGGTTGGAAAGGACAAACCTGATACAAAGAGATGGAGTGATAGAGCCAACATAACAACAGATGTCCTTTTGTGTACAAGGACCTGTACTAATATAGAACAGCAAATATAATACTAATGAGACTCCTGAAGAGACACATTCTTGTCCTTCACCTCCAGAATTTTTAAAAGCAGATACAATGTGCGAAAGATGGCAGTATGATGATCTCCAGCGGTGACAGTGACAGAGGTGGAGGCAGCGCAAGACCACTGCCTTTAGGAATGAGGTGGCCGCAGTGGTACAGCCCTGGAGCTCCGCAGAAGAAAAGTAGCTATTCCCTCTCTAGTTCTCTTGGCTAGGCCAGGAATGGTGCTACATGGCTGCAGTCCCAGCTACAGGAGAGATTGAGGTAAGGGATTAAGTACAACGATTACTCAATGTTAAACCAAACTATGTTAAACCTAATGGAACGTTTATGAGTGTGTATTTGTTTATCTATGGCCCCTGAATAAGAAAAATTAATGTTAATGTAAAGGGAAATATTGATTGTGATGCTGTTTCACAACTATAATTAAACTCTAAGAGGGAAAATTGTCAAAATTGCCTTATGTTCAGATTGTTTTCACTTCAGAAATAATTCTTGTGTTCACGTGTAAATGTCAGTCACAGGAAAGCAGACACCTGGGGACCTTAAGACATCCACCATCCTGAGCCTGAGGCTACTCTTCCTCACCTTTGGAGCCTGCAGACCTAGTTTGTAAAAATATATATATATATTTTTTTTCAAAACTGGGGATTGAACTCAGATCCTTGCGTTTGCCAGTCAAGCGCTTATCCTACAGTGCCATCTCCCTGGCCCCTGTAAAACAATATTAATTAAAGTCTCATTTATAATTACTGAGTTTATCCTTCAGTTCCTGAGAGTGGACCTTCTACACCAGCCACAATGAAAACTTGTATGCAATTATATACTGTCTGATATTCTTTTTTTACTTTATTTAGTACAGAGTCTATAGGGTCTCACTACACAAATTGGACTCCTAGTGATCCTCTTGTTTTCAGCCTCCCAATTGCTGGGATTATAGGCGCATGCTAGCACACCCAGTGTCAGTCACTGTCTCAGCACCCTCCAGGGGTAGGGCCTGCATGGCACACCAAGGATCAAACCCTGGCCACTGCGCCTGCCTAAGCAGGCTCTTTAATCTGCTGAGCTATCTGGCTGGCTCTACAGACTTAATATTCTTTTGTTCAAACTCTTCAAGTACAGTATCCCTTATAGAAAGTAAATGGAAAACTTAGAACTACCTTTGCTTATGTATCTTTTTCTCTGTGACCTAAAACAGTACTGATAAATACTGATTGGATATAGAACCAAAAATATCTTCAAGATCTCTTTGCCCTAGGGCTGAGATTTCTTCTGAATTATTACCTGCCTTTTGCCTTTCCCCATAGGTGATAAAACTCTTTTGCAGGCTGGGATTTTAGAACTTTTGATTCAGAGCCATATATTAAAAAACATAAATGGAACACTTTTATTTTCTCTCTCATTCTCTTTCAAAGGGTGAAAAAGCAGCCAGTCAGGTCTTTTGATTATTGATCTAATTTTCTGTTTGGCAATAGAGTTTGAATCAATTATAACTTTTGTCTCTAGAAGCATGTTCTACTAAGGATTCAAGACCCACCCTGGGAAAGTTCTTAATATTGTCTCTCTGCATCTGACATGGATATCATTTAGCTTGTACTTGTAGTCACTTCTCTTTCCTGTTTCCACTGCCTTGTCATTGAGAGAAACACCATTTATAGTAGTGTTTGGGCAAAAGAAATTCTCTCCTCTAAAGCTACTGAATTTCAGGATGAAACTTTCAGAATTGTGAGTACCTCCACCCCAGCAATAGTTAAAATTACTTTTAAAATATCCCATTAGAGAGAACAGTTACATGTGGCCATCAGCTGTGACTATCTAATTATTATAGCTCTCAAAACAACAATAAGTAGCCTGTCTGCATAGCTGAGTACTCCAATCAGACAAACTGTCATCCTGGGGGTCATCTTAAAATCTGTCTTTGTGTTCAGAGGTGTAAAAGGTTTTATTTTTTATTCTTATTATAAAAGATCTTACTAATTGACAAAGAGTTCTTACTCATCTACTCATAGTTACAAACAAAAACTATAAAAGTTATCATAATTCAAACTAGTCAAAAAATTTGAGTGCACTGATTTTATAAACAAATTGTCTTATATGTATCTGTTTTTCTGTTTGTCTAATCTGTATACAACTATTTTGTTTGGCCTCAAAAGTTTTGCTTTTGTTTCTGCATTTTTGGTATTTTGGAAATTTCACATGTAATTTAAGTCACTTTATAGATAAAAGTGATTGAAATTAAAGACATGCTTTCATCCAAGTTGACAGCTCATAAAAATGATGGCAAAATAGGTTCTATAAATGTAATGTATATTGCTGTCTGTGTAGAGTGACTGGAGAATCCTTCATTGGACAAAATAATGTGTTAATTGTTATGATCTGACCTTCATAAGTCTTCAAAATTGTATTAAAATCATTAAATAGACCCCTTAGGGTCGGGGAGCTGTTGGACAGGTACTCTTAATGAATAAATATCTTGGAAAAATCATATTCCAAGCTTGGTTCATTAGGGGGACCCAAGCAGTTCCCATAGCATTATGGGAGATACTCATAAAACTTTGTTAAATATACTAATATGATGTTTACATTGGTCCTTGTCAAAAGATTTGATTTTCTATAAATAATTCAATAAAGTTTTCTCATTAAAATATGCTCTTGGTAGAAAACTAAATTAAGAAACCAAAGTTTTCATATGGATATGAATATTCCATACTGTTAGTCTAATGACCTGCCTTTGGTGCTCTGTTTTCTGCTATCCCATTCCTTGGAACACAGCAATCTCCTTGGTCAGGAAGTTGTGTAACCCAGAAGAGTTGAAAGATGACCCACAAAAGGTTCTCTCATGGCCTGGGTCCTCATTGACCTTTGAAGGAAGGGGCCAAAATACTGGCTGTCCTCTTAGCCCAATTATGGTGTATTAAATATATTAATGCCTTCCAGATGTATAGGTCTTTTAAAATTTAAGTGCTCTTTCTTTAGGGCTCTGGCTGCTTGTAATAAGAGCTATATGTCAAAAAAAAAGACCACCTGTAAGAACTACTTTTTTTAATAAAAGAGAGACTTCTAGGATGATTTGTTATTCATGTGTTATTATACTAGAGATGCTTGACTCTTAAACCATCCTGAAAATGTCACAAATTTCAATGACATTCTATTAAATGCCAATGAATTAGTTGAGAGCTTCTTATGTACTATGTAGAGATGATTGACAAAAAGTAGAGATTTAAGTGTGTTAAAAATAGTGTCATGTTGTCATGATAAAATATTATGTATGGCTTACTTTATCTCAAGTTTTCTTTATAAATTATAACTTACCTTTTAACACACTACAGACAACAATGGATAGTAAAGAATAATGGCCTTTTGGTTATAATTTATATTTTACAATGCTTGATATCCAGATAAAATTATAACAATTAAGGTCACTGTTCCAACTACAATGCTAATGTCACTAATTTTCTCCTCTGGGTTTTCAACAACTGAGACTTGGAGACCAAATCTACAAAAGTAAATGTGCTAAGAGGACAGCTAATATTTTGGCTTCAGTTCTCCAAGGTCAACAAGGATCTGGACATGAGGGAACCTTTTGTGTAACATCCAACAAATCTGGTGATTTACACACCCTCCTGACCAGGGAGATTGCTTAGCCCCAATAGATGGGATCACAGAGTAAAATGTACCAGATGAGGGTCACTAGAGGCAAAAGTCTCCCACACTTTCTTAGAAAGCAATTGGTCAAATACAAACTGTGGTTCACTCTGATCGTTGATGCTGACAGAATAACTGAGAGGCTGTATATATTGTTCCAATGTAAATCCTAAGAAGACTTAACAGACCTTGATAAATCACAAGAGGTAAGTTCTAATTAGTACAGGTCTCAATTTAACTTGTTTTTAAACATTCAACAGAAAACTGTAACCAGAAGACATATAAAACAACTTCATAGTAATAAGCTATATATAGGAAAGGGCTCCAATAACTAACCCTTCTGGCAGTTTCCAGCTATCCCTGTAATTGACCATGGTTATGGGGTACTAAGAATAAATTATAATAAAACCTGTAAAAGTTCATAACTGGTAAACTACAACATGACTTCTATGCAAGGTCCAATAAATTATCTTTCTGGAGAAAACTGACTTTGGCCTCCCCTTATGTTGACCCTTCTCAGCTTGAAGTAGTTAACATGGAATCCATGCCCATTATTTTCTAATTGCAGTTATGACTACTTCCTCAGAGGGGGAATATTACAGATAGTCAAGTTATTTAAACCCATGTATTCACCTTCCTTTAAAAACACAATTAAAAATCCAAAAGAGGAAAACATGCACAATCTGATACTTGTATGTTTACCTTAAATTTTTTAAAAACTGGTTTCCAAAAGTAAATACCCTCCATGGGAACTTCATTGGCAAAAAGACAAATCTGATAGTCATGCGTAGGGCTCAAGTCCTATAAATGAACACCAAACATGAAAGTAGAATGGCCTAGTTCAGTTAATAACATAGAATTGGGGATATGTTTATATGTTAACAGGCAATGGAACACCACTGGTGCCTTCACAGACTGTGTGACTATTGAGAGAGGAACATCTCAGCCATGTGATAGAGTCTGTTCCTGTCCAGCCCTCCAGTATAAGGATTTTCAAGGATGATCCTAGAGGAAAGCCCAACACTGTAAGTATTGAGATCCATGCAGGCTAAACTCATATGATATAAGGACAACTAAATAACACAACACAAGTGACTCACACAATGATGTGACAGCCTCACATAACCTCCTGAAAATATGTTTGTTACTCTGATAGCCATTATAGCCAGTAGGCTGTTATAAATGCTACAATTACAAAAATAAAAAGGGAGAAAGTTGGGGTCCACAAATTACAAATTGACAGAGTCTATACAAAGCCCTCCTTGCTCTGCTTTGTAGGATGGTTTTGGAATTTGGAAATCCTTCTTCCCAATGAGGCTGTGAGGCTCACAGAGTAAGATACAGTCTTACTGAGTACAACACAGAGACAGCTAATACCTGGGTATGGGGTGAATCTTAACTGCTTCATTTATGATATTAAACTTTCCCATTCAACCACTATTTCTATGTTCTTCCAGGAAAAGCTCCTTATCCTGCCCCTTGCACTAGCCAATAAAATGGTGGCTAATTGGAGATTCTTGGTCTTTGTTCCCAGAGAACATTGATTGTCCTAGAGCCCCATTTTCGTGCAATTGTTATCTGCTTTTCTTTCTTGCCATGTGCTGAAACTTTGGGCAGGAAATGAGGAACTCACTGCAGGTATCCCTAATAACTGGCACCATAGAAAGGGTCTCAATATAGACTCTCTTTCTTTTATTATCTTCATACGACTGCCCTATCAAGCCCACCTTTCACACTTGTTCTTAGCCTAGCATTTTCTAGTGAAAAGACTAACACAATAAATCTAATCTTTTCAGCCTGCTTGGAATAAATGCTGCCTAAATGGAAAGTAACCTGGATCCTGAATTCACGAATGCTACAAATAGAGCCCAAGAGTCTATCTCTATGACCATCATTGTCTTACCTATACAAAGTTAATCAGGATTTAAAATCAGAAAGGTCATTAAAGTGAGCTGTCTGCTATTTAGTCATGATGTGACTGCATCTTGGAAAGGTAGTGGGCCAGCCAGAATCAAAGACTTAATTATAGCTGCTCTGGGAGTCCACAGCCTGCACCTGCCCCATTCTCTAGGCCTTGTGTTTTATTAGCTTCATTTTATGCACTTTTAACTTCCTGAATGTAGTCAAAATCCATATCATATAGCATCAAGGAACACAAGGTCATGACCAAGGGACATAAGGTCATGACCCTCCAAGGTTTGGTAACCCAACTTATTTACAGGTAACAGACACAGAACAATGTATCACAGTTTTCCCCTTGCCTGCCTTTTCAGAAGCTGGGGAAGACTGCTGACACTCTGTGAGCTATTCTGAGACACTGCTGCCTCAGAACTCACTATGAGAGATGTTTCAGGTCACCATAACCTAAGGAGCAGAAAAAAAAGAGGAGGGGCGGGGGAAGAAAATCCAGCCAGCAACAAATCTTCACATCTCTGCCTCTCTCAGGCCACAAAAGTTGAGCCTACTAATCAGGGCCAGTACCTGCCCGGTGGGAGAGTTGAAGAAATCAACTCCCTACCTGACTCTGCCTCCCTCCTCTCTTTTCTCCTTCCTTTTTTCTTTATTTCCTTTCAGGACCAGCTAAGAACAAACATTCCAGCAGGTCTCCTCAATGAAATGCAAATCCTAGCTACCCCAAGGGATTCACCAGCCCTTTCCCTTGAGCTTTTAGGTATGAAGCCAAGAACCTCAGACAGGTCTGGGAAGTTTCCCAGAACTGCACATTGGCACTGGGCCTGATACTAGATGAAGGAGCCAGGCTGCCTGAACTGAAGGAGTTTCCTAGTATAGAGAAAGTAAAGTAAGTCAATTTGGATTATCACTTTCCTAATTCACAGTACTGGGAGGCAGAGAGACACAGGACTCTAGGACTGACTAGATAGAGCTTTTGCCTCTCAATCAGGAGCAATATGTTCTAGTCTTGATTTTGTGCCCTTGAAAGGACTATTTCCTCTTTGGTCTCTCAATCCCTGTAAAACGTTGAAACTACTACCCAAATGCATTATTTTAATGTAAAATATATCTAAATTTTAAAAACAGGTAATATGTTGACATCTCCATTGCTAAAACATTAGTGAGAGATCTTAGTTGTAGCAGTGTGAAAGCAAGTCCTTATGAAAATGGAAAGTTGATTCTTGAATGTTTGTTATATATTTGC
This sequence comes from Octomys mimax, assembly GCA_002564305.1. Classification (NCBI taxonomy): domain Eukaryota; kingdom Metazoa; phylum Chordata; class Mammalia; order Rodentia; family Octodontidae; genus Octomys; species Octomys mimax. The sequence continues at coordinate 5,834 of NDGM011098821.1, read as the reverse complement.
TCCTTCAGCAAAGGATTAGGTCTTTCGGAGGTTTTCACCCCCTTAAACCTTATTCCCCTATTTGACTCTGGCCACATCTCTGAGATCTACAGTGTAGCCAGTGTGTTGAGATACTGTACTGCTGCAACATTCTAGAGTATCTATGTGCATCTGAATTTCTTTCTTTTCCATCTTCATGAGAATACTTAAGAGTTTAATATTTTTCTCAGTTGACAAGTCTAACTGTTTCTCTGGATATATTTCTGTTTATCTACCTATATTTCTATATTTTCATGTACCTAGCATTTAGAACATTATATTTTCTTGTGACAGTATAAAATGAGATCAATTAACTAGGTGGTAATTCCTCTTCTGATTGTAGTCTCTTTTTCATGAGCCTATTTATTTATATATAATATGAGTTGAAATGTAAATTAATAAGTTCATTTCATCCATTAGTAACAGATAATACCTTGCTTTCACAAATAACATTTGTTTTTTTTAAAAAAAAATGAGGACTATTTCTAATATAAGCTGTTTTGCTATAGCCTATTAAAAAGTCCAACCCAAATCAGAAACTACAATACATGTTTAGAAATCCAGTCAAAGATTGTTTTTCTTCTACAGATATCTCATGTGTCAAAATGCTTTTGCAAACAGTCCCTCAACAACTATCCATGTCCAAAACAGTGAGGAATTGGACATAAGGAAAAAGAACTAAAAGGGAGCTGCAGGCAGTGTAATGGCCTGTATTACATAATAGGAAGATGAGAGAAGCACTTAGGTCAACTTCCTTGCCCATCCTTTTCTCTTGTTTGATCAGGTTAAGAACTTCCCAAAAGTTTTTGATTGTTGTTATAATTGGATTTTGTCACAATGCCTCTAGGTTAAAAGAAATATGTAGCAACTCCATTTCTTAAGTAGTTAAATTCACACAACTCAGTATATGTGAACTCCTAACTTGGTAGCCACTAAAAATAGTACATATATAGAAAAAACTATTAATGCACAAATTAATATGAATAAAATATTCTATTTCATCTCACATAGTAACCTAGGTAGTGCACAACTTTTCAGATCTTAGAATTAGATCAGATGGACACCACCACCCTCATTTCCTGTTTTTCTCATGGATGTTCATGCACTTCCTGGTTTTTATCACAGCAACACTCAAAAGGAATAAATCATAACTTAATATTGGAACTGGGAATTACCTCAGCCTAACAGCTTATGGAATGTTTGACAGATATTAAGTATCACTATGCTTTCCTTTAAAATTTAAAATATCCTATAATATCCTTGTGAGCTCAATGTGGTGTCATAAAGAAACTGAGCTCATAATTTGGGAATTGTATAATTAGATTAATGGACTTTTGGACTTTCAGAGATATAAATTTCTCCCATGTGCCTTCATTGAGTAAAATGTGTTTTCTTACCTCTATTTCCACAATGTATCCTTCGCTGTAATAGTGATCTGAGATAAGAGTATGAGTATATTATCCATAAAATCTCCATTGAAGATATATTGCACTCTTTCCCCTACATGCTTCACATAGTACGAGGGAATATTTTTAAAGTGCACATCTAACATATCTATCACACTGAAAAGCATTTAGAAGACTGACAAAAGGAAGTGGTAGTGAGAATGTAGAGTAATGGAAACTTTTGTATATTATTGGTGGACATGTAAATTGGTACAAGCACTTTTTTTTGTTTTGTTTTGTTTTTTGGAGGGTATGACCTTTGTTGAACTTATCCACCAGAGTTGAAATGATATCTGTACAGAAGCAAATGTTTGTTACTATAACTTTTTCATCACAATTAAAATCTAAACAGTTTTAATAACAGTCAACTCAATCAAAATCCACTACTTCAGAATCAATAGCTTCCTTGAAGCCACAGTAACACTTAAATATGGCTAAGATTCAAAGGCAGAAATTTAGTTGGTTGAAAAGATAATTAAACTTCCACCTTCTCAAATAAATTTACAAAAAAGGCAAAATTGTGTTTTTCACAGAGATACAGTCCACTGGAATCACCAACACTGGACAGCTGTTAAAGAACATTAGAATCCTGAGATAATAAGGAACCCTGGCATTCTTTACACAATCTTCTGTTGTCCTTTCTTTCCAATCAAAGACTTGTGGATAAGTGGGATGACAGCACCTCCCACAACTGTAGTTTTGATGACTGAGTCCAATTCCTCATCCCCACGAATGGCAAGTTGCAAGTGTCGAGGTGTGATGCACTTTACCTTCAGGTCTTTGGATGCATTTCCTGCCAGTTCAAGCACCTCCGCCATGAGGTGCTCCAGGTTGGCTGTGCTGTACACAGCGGCCCTCGCACCCACGTGCCCGTGGCTGGTAGTCGATGGATGTGGCCCACTGGGAACTGCAGGCCGGCCCTCTGCGTGCAGGAACCACCTTTGTCTTGGCCTTTCGGGAGTCCTCGGCCTTCCAGCCAGCCATTTCCATTTCCCCTGAGGCACAAGCACGCAGGCAGTAAATAGGCCTGTTCGACTTGCACAGAGGTCCAAGCAACTCCTCCACCACATCGAGATTCAAACTGCGCCCCTACAAGCACTTTGTGAAGATGCCTGTCATTATCTGTTAAAGCTGTACATGTTCATACTCTGTAATCTATCTATTGCACACCTACTTATATGACCTGAAAACTAGCATGTTTGTGTACTGAATTTATAATATTTGTTCATATACCAGAAGAGTCAAGATAATGCACACAGCCCCTGACTTAACATATTTTAATTTATAACTTCATTTTACTTTATTTTGGTAAAATGTAATATTTATTCAGTAGAATTTTTTTTCTGTATTTTTAGGGAAGGGTCTACAGGGTTTTCAGGGTCTCATTACTAGATCAAACTCATAGTGATCCACCTGTTTACAGCCTCCCAAGTGCTGGGATTACAGGTGTACACCCAATCAATCGCTGTCTCAGCGCGCCCTGAGGGTCAGCATGGCAGGCCCGGGGATTGAACCCCCAGCCCCTGCACATGCTTACAGGTGATTTAATCCGGTGAGCTGTTTGGCCAGCCCATCAGTAGAAATTATATTTTTGAATTTTTAATGTTTTTCTAAGATATTGTTGGTTACTACAATATCATTTGGTGGTAGTGGAGAATTGTAGCAATCTGCAGCTTCCAATCAGAGATGTAATCACAAAGATAAACAAATGATGTTCTACAAAGTGTTGTGTTGCTAAGCTATTATGTGCAGTAGGTTAAGGTATATTAAATACATTTTCAACTTATACTATTTTAAACTTAAAATGGCCTTGTCAGGATTTAGTTTCATTGCATATTGAGGATTTTTTTTTTTTTAGTTTTTGTTTGTTTGTTTGTTTTTGGTTTTTTGTTTTGTTTTGTTTTGTTTTGTTGAGGAACTGGGGATTGAACTCAGGCCCTTGTGCTTGCAAGGCAAGCACTTATTCTACTGAGCCATCTCCCCAGCCCAAGGATCATTTTTGTTGTTCATAATTGCACCCATTTTGAGCAGCCTAAATATTTGTGTACAGTAAAATAAATATTTTGCATAATAGTATACTATATGACAATGGAAATAAAGGAACTATAGTTATATGAAACCACTGATATTTATCTGATGAGTAATATTTTAAGCAAAAGAATATGCATTATATATGATTTACACAAAATTATAAAATGGCAAATCTAACTATATCTTTGTAAATGTATGTGGAGGAAAGTATACAGCTATGTTTTAAAAGATACATTTCTGGCTTTCCCAAAACAGTGTATCCTCAGTGGGGCTGAGGCTGAACCTCCAGACACACCTAGTTGCAATGAATCCAAAGAATCAGTGTAGAACATAGATGGTTAACATTTCTTCTTTTTCTTCCCACCTACTTTTATGTCATCAAGGCCTAGTGGAAGTGGTTATTTCACCCCAACCTAGCAACACTAGATTCATTTGAATTAGACTTCTAGGTGTGGCACTGGAACCAGTAAGATATTTGTCTGACATCACTCTCAGAAGCAGAAAGAGAATGCTTTATTTTCACTAGAAAGATATAGAGGTGGAGGGGGTAATTGAATTTTTTACCTTTTCTATCTACAATGTAACAATGAGTCAGTACACCAATTTTACAGATGTGTCATAAGCAGAACTCAATGAGGAGCTGAAGGTCCATAATCATGTAGTTCTTGCACTACACTTCAGTAAGGGGGGACTATGTTTTCAGAAAAAGATAAACTATTTAAATAAGACTCAAAGTAGTATAGTATAACATGAAAAAATTAAAATCCAATAAGAGAAATCGTACACTACAGCAAACAGGAAAACCACAACTTTTTTGAGAAAAGAAAATCAATTGACACCAGAAATGTGATAACTCAAATGTTGAAATTATCTCAGAATATTAAAACAGCCATCAGAAAAGATTTCAACAAGCAATCCCAAATTCACTTTAATGAAACAGAAAAACTTGGAAAATTTTAGCAAGAAATAGAAGTTACAGAAAATGGACTAATTGGATGTTATATAATGAAAAAAATACACTAGCAGGAAATAAAGGCTTCAGAAGTTAAGCTCAATAGTAGAGATGGAGGAGGATAAAATGAGAAGCAGGATAATACAATAGAATTTGCACAATATGAATAATAGAGAATAGGTTGAAAAATGAGAAGAGCACTGAGGTCTTACAGAACAATAACAAAAGATTCAATATTTGCATTATTGGATTTCAAGAAATGGAGAACAGGAAATATAACACAATATTTTTCGAGTAGTAAAACAAAAGAACTGTGGACCCAGAATTCTGTTTAAAAAGTATATTATCAAATGAAGTAAAATTAAGAAAAGATGTTGCTAACATATCTACCTTAAAAGTAGTTCAAAATAGTCTCTAAATAGAAAGTAAATAGTAACAGAAGAAAGCTTGGGACTACAGAAAGAAATCAGAACACTAGAATGGGTAAAAATGAGGACAACAAAATAGCTTATTTTAACTAACATGAGTATCTACATTAATAGTTAGTGATTGTAGCAAAAATTAAACAATTATCTAATAATTGTGTAATGTGCAAATAAATATTTTCAAGGTAACTCACTTAAGGTTCTGCCAAATAGCTCAACAGATGAAAGCACCTGCAAGCAGGTACAAGGGGCCAGGGATTCAATCCCTGGGCCTGCCCTGCTGGCCCCATCCCCGGAGGCATGCTGAGATCGCAATTAAGTATGGGTGTGGTGGCACACGCCTGTAATTGCAGCCCTTGGGAGGCTGTAAACAGGCAGATCACTACAAGTATGATCTAGTAGTGAGACCCTGAACACCCTGTAGGCCATTCCCTAAAATACAAAAAATAAAAATTAAAGTAACTCACTTGAAATAATAAAACATTGACATCATTAGGCTACAATAAGTTACATATGCACGCTATAATAATTAAAGCAGCCATTAAGAAAACAATGCCAATCAATACATGAAAAACACTAAAAATAAATTAAAATTGAATCCTTAAAATTTTCCAAGTAACCCAGGAGAATACAAGAAAAGAGAACAACAAGCACCAGAGAAATCAAACAGGGACAATATGGCAAAAAAACCATAATATTTATTTTAAATGTAAATAGCCAAATTAAAGTTAAAAGACATATTTTCAGCAGGAAAAAATAACTAACAACATTCTGTCCACAAGAAACTCAATTCAAATACAATAATACAGCTAAGTTGAAACTAAAATGATATGAAAATATATATTATGAAAACATTAATTTAACAAGCCAGAATAGCTAAATATTGGTGAGGATACAGACAAACCAAATAACTTGTACAATTTTGATAAGAATCTAAAATGATACAACTGCGGGCGCTCCATG
>NDGM011098816.1:0-16092 GCA_002564305.1 Octomys mimax | reverse complement strand
AGGATATTTAATGGCAGAAAGTATCTAAGCTTGGTAAAAACTATAAACACACAAATTCAAGAAGCTCAGTGAAATCCAAGCCCAGGTCAGCCAAATAGCTCAGCAGATTGAAGCATCTGCTTAGGCAGACACAGGCTGGGGGTCTGATCCCTAGCAAGCCCCAGGGGCATGCTGAGATGGCAATTGAGACTGGGCATGGTGTTGTGTGCCTGTAATCCCAGTGCTTGGGAAGCTGAACACAGGCGGATCACTACGAGTCCAATTTACCTAGTGAGACCCTGTAGACTCTTACTAAAAGAAAAGAAAGAAAGAAAGAAATCCAAGCCTAGAAACCATGAAGAACAAGAAAGACATCAAGGCACATCGTGTTGTATTCACTTCTGAGGACTTCTGTAATGCACTACCCTAGGCTGGATGTTTATAATAACGGAAAGTTACTTTCCATAGTTTGAAGGCCAGAAGCCTGAGATCGGGATGCCACCAGGGCCACACTCTCTCTGAGGGCTCCAGTGGAAGGCTGCTTCCTTCCTCTTCACCAATTCAGTGTGCCACAATCCTTTGCATTCCTGGCTCTGAGTTCTACCTCCACCTGCATATGGCATTTTCTCCGTGTTTTCACATGACATGCTCCTATCGGTGTGTGTGTGTGTGTGCATATGTGTATGCACACAAACTTCTCTCACTGATAAGATCACCAGTCATCAGATTAGGACCCAGTCAAATCTAGTATAATCGCATTTTTAGTGTGACTACATCTGCAAAGGCCTTATTTCCAAAGAAGGCCATGTCCAGTGGCACCAGAGGCAAGGACGTGGATGTAGCAGTTAGTAGCAACGATTTTCCCAGCGTAATCATGTTGCTTAAAACAAGTGATTAAAATAAAAGCAGTCAGGTGGGTTCAAAATATACGTGTCGTGCACAGAGGCACAGAGATGAGGATCGCAGCATGCTGCTCACTGGACACTACGAAAACCAAAGCAACCACAGCAAAAAGAACAAGGGATCAACACTGCTAAATTATCGAAAGGAAAGACTCATCAATCTAAAATTCTGTCTGATACACTTGGAACAAAGACTTTCTTGAGTACACAAAATCAAAACATATCCATCACCAGCAAAACTTCACTACAGGAAACAAATCTTCAAAATGGAAGGAATAGGATGCTAAGGGAAATATGAATCAAAGCGTAAAGAACACTAGAAATGTTAACTACACGGGCCAACAAAAAGTAATTCTTCCTGTTATTTAACTTTCAGTATAAAATAATGAGCTCTTTAAGCAAAAATAAAGCTATGTTTCGGAGTTTATAACAAATACAGAGTGACTGTATGATACTGGCACAAAGATGAGGAAGGATGGAACACTATCTCAAGGTGCTTACTGTATACCATGAGGCAGTGTGGATTGAAATAGATCAGGATAAGTGAAAGATCTTTCCTATAAGCCTCAAAGCAACCACTAAGATAACACAACAAAGTGGTGTGGCTACGAAGCCAACAAAGGAAGCTGACTAGAAACATTCAAAACTTCATTATTCTAAAAGCAGGGAGAAAAACATTAAAGGGCAAAAAAAGAAACAAAGCAAAAGTGTGTTAGCTTTCCACAGCTGTGACAAAACACCAAACAATAATGCAAAAGAAGAGAGGTCCCTTCCAGCTTGCAGTCTCAGAGGCTTCAGCCCACCGTCAGGGGCCCTGTGGCTTTCAGGGCTGTGAGGAGCTGCTCCTATCCTTGTCACTAGCTGGCTCTGCTCAGACCACTGTTGCTCTAAGCCATTGGCCTGATGCTTTGTGACACCACATGGGCCTGCTTTTCCCTGGGAGAGCGCCCTTCCTTCACCCCAGCCTCCATGGCCACTCCCCAGATTCTTTTCTCCCTGTCTGTCTGATCTCTCCATGCCGGGAGGCCTTGGCCCTGGTGCCAGAACCCCTCCCTCCCCCAGCCTCCATTCCTTCCCGAAGTGGTCTCAACTGGTCCCAAGGCTACGAGGTCATCTCTGCGCTGATCATTTTTCAGATTGTTTCCACGTGCCAGACCCACACCACACTCAGCCCTCTCCATGACTCCATCAGGACGCCTTGGAAGGCCGCAGCTTGCTCGTGGGCAAGCTCACTTCTCCTCTCCGCCCCAGACCTGCTCGCTCCTGCCATCTATGCCACTGCTCGGGCTACAGACCCATGCAGGTTCTCTCCAGTGCCTGTCCAGTCCCTAGAAGAAGATCCTCCTGGCCTGGCTCTACCCAGCTGTCCGAGTTCTCCATCCAGGACTCTCCTCCTGCTGTCCTTTCTGCTTTCCAATTCCCCCTGACCCAGGCCATTTTATACTTCCAGAACCTTCTATTTTCAAAGATTTTCTTTCAAGCAGCCAAAGCGCCCTGAAAGGGTATGGACAGTCATTGACACATCTGCTCCCGACATGCTGTCACCTGCAGGTCACTGAGAGCTTAGGTCTTTCTGTTCCCCACTCACCACCTGGAGAGTGCGGGGCTTCACTGACCCACTAGCTGCAAAGACCTTAAACACAATTCCACAGTCCCCAGCCCCAGCTCCTGACCTTGCTCCACTCATCTTTGTATCATCCATCAGGACCGGAAATCAGCTGCTTTCTTCATTTGTTTCCACGTTTATGGCCCATGCTCCAAGTCCCTGTCTTGAATGGGGACTTGTCTGGGGGTCATGGAATGAGGTGTCTGCTCTGTTTCTCAATGACGCTGATTTGGCAAGTACCCAGAAAACCACCATTACTGCCACAGTTGCCAGGAGATAGAGCTATGCATGTTTCCTACAGCTCTCAATCCTAATATTCCCGTTTTGGGGAGATGATCATGAGGGTTCTTTGCCCTCCTAACCTCTCTTAGAACTCCTAATTTACTTTGCTGCACTTATAAATGTTCTTCTGAATAAGGAAAAGACAGAGGAGACGAAGGCACTTTGTATCACTGAACCGTAGGTTTATTAGGACAGCATTTCTTGCAGCTGTAAGCAAAGCATCGAATCCCTCAACTAACATACATACTTCTTGTGGCACAGAGCACTGAGGACAGGAAGCCCCTTACCCACACCCACATTCCATGGGGCACAGCGGTCAAGGGCGGGTTGGTGCAGGCTGCCCCTGTGCATGCACCCTAAGGCACAGGAGGGCAGGTGGCACGGAGGTGGGGTGGGACACCGAGGAGAGCCCAAGTCCCAGCCCTCAGCCCAGCCCGCAGCTCCATGGCAGGTGCCACAGGAGGGCACAGGATTTCCCTCGATCTGTTTAGAGCCCAAATGATTCAGAAAATTTCACAGTATCATCCCCACACTAACTTATCAGAAAACAAATACATTTTATCAACTTGCCATTGTACTTCCTGTAAATTAAACCTCAATAAAACTCAGATTTTTATCAATGCACTTCAAAAAGCCACTGATGTGACTTAGACGCATCAGCCCATTTGGGAAGAGCACTTATTTTGGAATTTGCAGGGGTTACCACATCAGGAGAAGTTACTTCTTAATACCCAGGGGACAAGAAACCCCTGTGCCCCCGAGGCCGCAATAGCCATCCGGGTTCTTGCTTAGGTATTGCTGGTGGTAGTCTTCTGCATAGTAGAAAGTCTGGCCCTCCCGGATGTCGGTGGTGATGGGACCGAAGCCGTGCTTTGACAGACCCTGTGGAGAAAGAGACAGAGAAATCTCAGGACCTGGTGCTGGACACGAAGCTCCCAGAGGAGGAGAAGGAGGGTGGGCAGGCGTGGCAGGCCCCGGATGGAGGCCCAAGCTGTACGCTAGCTCAGCCCTTCCCAGTGGGTGGCTGTGGGCAGGCACTTTCCCCTCTCTGTGAAGTCAGGTGTGATACGGGCATTGACTCTGCAGTTCGTGCTTCACTCTCTGCCCGCTGCTGCCCAGCACGTGCTGGGGCCCTGGGCGCCCTGAAGCTCCCCCAGGAGACAACAGGCAAGAGTGGCATCAGGCGGCCCACCAGGAAGGACAGGCCCCCTGCCAGGACCCCAGCAGGGACAGGCATGCCCACTCCCAGGCTCCAGAGGGGAGCAGGGCCTCTGCTCAGACATCCAGGGAGCAGGGTTTTGTGGGCTCTGTGCTCTGAGCTCCGGGCCAGCGGGGATGGGGAGCCAGGTGCGGGGAGGATGTGGCCTGAGGGCCTGTGTCAGCCCACCCCACCCTCTGTGACCCAGTTTAGGTCCTGGTGGCATCTGTGTTGATGCCAACACAAGCTGGGGGAGGCAAGAGCAGCTGTTTGGGGTACAAGATGTATGAGGAACTGCAAACTGCTCCCCACCAATGTCAGCGTCTCATTGTGCTTTGCAGTGGCAGCTGCGTCCCAGTTCTAGTTTAAGGCATGTCATATCATTTGTGTAATTCCACAGATGTCCCACTCCAGGTCCACTGTGGACAACTGTGCAGGGTGAGGACCCCAGAGCTGGGTTTCTCCCCAGGGAGCTGACTGCATGCTGACAGCCAATCGGTCTCCTGAGGTTACGTGCTCAGATTGGCGAGAAGGGCAATCTGGTCTTAGAGCTTGGCTGCTCTGAGCTGACCTTCCATGGATCCAGGTGACTTTCTGAATTTATAGCTTGGAGGTAGAATTTGGGAGGCTGGGCTTCGGCGGCTGGCCAGCCCTGAGCATGTGACTGGGGAGGGCTCGGGACAGGGTCAGAATTCCACTCTGAAAGTGTGAGTGGAGGTATTTCAGTGTAGGCCCTAAAAATGCAGGACAGACAGAACAAAGAACAGGCTGCCCTGGCTCATGATAGCAGGAGGCCATAGGGGAGGGAGGACATCACCTCAACATTCCTAGGACCCAGGGGGACAGCAAGTGCTATGTCATGTGGTGGCACAGAAAAGAATGAAACCTGAAGGGACCCAGCTATGGGAATCACAGGGGCCTAAACAGGAAAGGGACAGAGCCCGGCAAGCTTGCTCAGCTCCTGTCCTCCTGCCTTTGTTGGTACCTGTTGAAGGCAGCCCCCATAGCACTGAGGATGCCAGGGAACTTGGCCCTAAGACCCAGCCTGCCAGGACTGCGGGAAGAACAGCAAAGGATCTGGAGAGGGCATTGGAGCAGGGGGAACACGGAGGCTGGGCATTGTCTCGCACTTTCTCACGGAGGGTAGAGCTGACCCTCAGAGCTACCCTGACGTTCTTGCGACCCACAGTTACTGTGTCAGCACCTCGAGATTGTACGCTGGTGTCTAGCAACTCCTCTGCCTTTCCGATGCTCCCAGGGGTGGTTGGGACTGAGCACGTAGAAGCTGGGATTCTCAGAATTGAAGTTTTCAGCCAAGCTTGGGAGGCAGAAGATAAAGTTATTTTCCCATAGTAGCTGTGGACAGGCCCCAGCATTCAGCAGATGGTAGTCTTAAGGTTTGGCCTAAATCCCCTCCATGCTGCTAGAGAGAATCACGAGACCATCAGCACTGGGCTCCTGAGCTTCCGCAAGCAGCTGTTCTCAGGCCCTTTTGGGGGTCTGCAAGCATCTGTCTCCCACGATGTATCCTTGCTGCTAGAAACATAGGAAATGTTCTTTATTTTTTGGTAGAATCCTGAGGAAGCACTTGGTACTGATGGTTCCAGGAAATACAATAGCAAAAATAGGAATCTAGGATTCACTCATAGGCCTGGATTAATCTGAAGGCAATCGCACTATGACCTCGACCTCCTTGCTGGGGGATGGCGGGCTTCGGGAGCCCATGGTGAGTGATACCAAAACAGTGACTCAAAGGATTACTGGTTATTACTAACATCAGTTACCTGTTAAAAGGAACTGTTCTTTTGCAATAGAATGCTCTAGTGGAAGAAGTATGTAGTCACTGAATGCGGTGGAATGTTTACAGAAGAAAAAAACAAAGCAAAATTAAAATCCAACAATCTCAGGACTTCAAATTTTCAACTCCAAGTTATAATCCAGGAGCCAGAGAAGCTTCTACACCTGGCTGTAAAAGAATCAAAACCCAGCCCAGAGTTGCTCCTGAAGGTGACAGAATTATAGCAAGCCTTGACCTCACAGTGACCTTGTTAGGTGCTGCCATGCAGGGCTGCTGACTGGGGATGGGACTATTAGAGCCCCAGGGGTGGAGGTGATCAAAGCGTGTCATGTGCATGGACCCATTATCCTGTGTAACTAACATGCATTACTAAAATTCCCAAAGCTCTAGGCTCCTACTTCAGCTTGGCTTGTTCTGGATTCTTCTCCTGATCTCTTTGCTGCTGGCCTTCCAGTCCTGCTCCTTCCAAGCCTACCCAGCAGGCCAGGCTATACACTACTACCCAAGAAGTATACCTCAGCCCAGGTCTCCATGTGGAGGAGGTAACCCAGGGCACCACCCAGAGCTCTGCCTACAGAAAGGATTTTCCCTCACCGTGTCATTCAAGGCCAACCCCAAATGGGTCCGTGCCCCAGCCCTTTTGCATGGGCTCTGCAGAGGCAGGCCAGAGATCGCGTCCCCTGTGTCAGCTGGTATAAGGTATAAGAGAGGCTCCTCTGCAGCCAAGGTCAGTGCCATGGCCCCACCACATCCGTACCCCTTAAGCTCACTGGAGCCCCTTAAATTTCCTTCCCATGGACCACTGCTTGCCCCGTATGACAATCCTGCAGTGTAGCAGGAATTAAATCACAGCATCACAGCCTAAAAAAGGAAAGGCACTCTGCTTCAGGTCCCCAGCCACCTACAGCCATCCCACCTGTCTTGTCAGGCACTGTAATGACTGCTTAGACCATGGCCACATGGACAGACAGGCACTAGTATTCGCTGGGAGGAAAAATGTGGCAATAGAGGACCAACCCCTGCATCTTCGCTAATTTAAGCTGGGGATGAGTGGTCTGCAAATGCCACACTGGTTGGAAGGAGAGTAGCTCCCCCTCCCCACCATGCCAGACAGATGTATTGGATGGGAGACAGCAGGGAACAGCTTTGAGATCCTAACGGTGGTAGCCTTGTGATTAGAAAGGGAGCAGACCGGGAACTCAGCAGCCCAGCACCAGCGTTTGCGCTCCTTCCTTCCCCTGAGCTAACCTGGCTGCCCAGGGCTGGAGGAAACGAGCCTGTGGAGCGAGGTGCTCACACAGGTGCCTCAGTGCCAAATGATCTGTGGGTCACATGGTGAACTGGCAGTGTGGCTTGTCCCGCAGTCTGAATTCTGGGCAAAGCCCCCTCTTGCCCTGAGCCTCGGTCGCCACTGGAAACATGAACAGTCACCTTAAATGAGTGAGAGAACCATTTCCCAGTACGCCTTATGCTTCTACACAGTCCAAAGAGGACCCACCACTGTCACATCTTTCATAGTGATACTAGGTCTATGGAGGAACAATTTGTCCTTTGCCATAAGGGAACATCCTGGGGATGTCCAGACATGCTGGTCCGTAAAATCTTTACCAATGTGTTAGCACCCTGATTCTTGTAGTGTAAGGATCCTACCACTTCTTGTTCCCAAAATATGAGGAGCATTATGCAACACAGTGAGCCAATATGACGCTGTATTGTCACGGACAGCAGGACAGCTAACGGTTCTGGAATGAGACAGTGGGTGTGAGCTACAGCGGCTTCCTGGTCAGTGAGTCCTGATCATCCTCTCCTTCCTCGGAGGAAGCCATGAATTTCCCGGCCGTGTCTGTGCGCTGTGTGCGCGAGGACAGCACCCGGACCGCAGCTGGAGCTGCCCTGTGACCAAGTGAGCAGGAGGACGAGCTTGTTGGCTGCCCCTGGGCTCTCCCAAGGCTCACCCCAGTGAACTGAGCTAGACAGGATGGAGTTGGCACCTGCTAGACTTTCGGTCTGTGAGGGTGGATCATCCAGGCAACTTCACCATGGTTTCCACTCCCCGCATGACGCCCGCTGTGGTGTGCTGCCCCCTTCCCTCCTTCAGACACATTATTTCCTCAGCCATCAGCTCTTTCAGAATTTCCTTGGCTGAATCAATCCTATTTAGCTCCCTCCTGGGAAAAGCCTAATTTGAATGGCTGGCTGAGGCAGGGCGTCTCAGATGACAGCCCCTCACCCCAATTCAGGGCACGTGTGGAAGGCCAGCCCCGCCTCAGAGAGCAGGCTTTCTCGGTCTGGTCCTGCTTTCTCCCCTCCCCACATGTCCACCCCAAGAGCACCTCTGTTTTCCCCCTCCTGCACAATCTGACTCCCAGGAAACCCAAGCCAGCAGCTACCTTGACCACCCAACAGCAGTCCCCACTCAATCACCCCTGGAAATGGAGAGGGGAGATATCGCTGCTTCCCCAACTACCTTGTGCTCCCATTTTTGATCTAGTAAGAAGAGGGAAGGAAAGGGGTGATCTCTAAATTCCAAGTCATAATTTCCCACTTCAAGCTCCAAACTGGACCAGTGTCCCCTGAGCCTAGCCCTGGCCCTGGGCACAAAGGCATTTGCACTGCAGGGCTGGGGGACTTCCTAGGTACAGGTCTGTGCTGGACACTGAACCCCACTAGAAGCAGAGCTGGGCACTGATGAGGTTAAAAAAAAGAGAGACTTCCAGGGTGATATAACCCTTAACACTTAGCCAGGCAAATCTCTGCTCCTGGACAGGGAACCCGAGGTGATCTTCCTTTCAGCACTTTCCTACACTTATCCCACAGATACTCCCCCTTGTCAGAGTCTGGGGCTCTCCACTGGGTCCCCCATAAGCTGGTGCACCCCTTTCCAGCCCTGTGTTAGATATTCTCCCATGGGGTCGGGTATCTGGGAGAACTGAGCCCATGCCTATCTTCCTGGGTCTGGTGTGGACTGATGCGCCTTGGTGTCTGTGGCCAGATGTGAGAGAACAGAGGGGAAGAACACTTTGACACCTTGTGACTCCATTTATCAAGTGAGCATGGCGGCAAGCAGCACCTGAGATCCCAGGCCCAGAGCTAGGAGGCCATGGGGGCTACAGGTGAGGGAGCTCTCAGGGCTTCCAGACAGGGTGTAGGCTCTGCCTTCCTTCTGTGTCTCTTCTTGGATCCATGGAATAAACTGAGCCACAGACACAAACATGCCAGGCCTTCCCCGGGAGCCAGAGGTGAGGCCCCAGCTGAAGACGCCCACCTGGAAGAGCCTGTGGGTGCCCCAGTTAGCACACACCATGGGCGCCCCGCTGTCTCCCTGGGAAGGAGAAAAGAAGCAACAGTGTGTGTGCCTCCTGGGGGGCTTCCAGCCAGAGGACACGGTTGGGGTCAGGGGTCTCCCTGGGAATCTAGAGAGATGGAGCAGGTGTGAAGGGTCCCAGGGGGGCTGAGTACCCGGCAGTTGCCATTGGTGTCCAGTTCCTGCCAAGCACAAAGCATCTTTGTGGACAGCTGTTGTACTCGTGTTGAGCACGCCTTCCAGCTGAGCTGGGTCACCCTCAGCTTCTGCAGCTGCATGTTCCAGGATGTGCCTGACCAAAGGAGGAAGCCAGAGAGAGAGGCTCACAGCACTGGACCCCCTGACCAGGTGACAGCCCCGGAAGGCTGAAAGGCCAGTAGGTCACCTGCTCACAGATGGCCTGGCAAGGTCCCGCTCAGTAGCCCCAGCAGTGGCTCCTTGCTTAGTGTCTCAATGTGAGATGTTCCTTCCCTCCAAGAGCAGCCACCAAAAGCCACCACCTAGCCTGGCCAGGGCACCAGGAGGAGCTGCCTCCATGACCCCTGTCACCTGGCAGCCAGGCTTTGCCTGTGCCGAGTGGAGAAGGGCCCAACCTCAGACTCAAGGTGTCCAGGGCCTCTACAAAGCCAACTGCAAAAACCAGGAGGACAGGAATGGATGCATCATCTGGAGGAGCAAAACAGCCCGGATGGCCTTCCACACAGGAGCTCTTGAACTTTGGCCCATTCCACTCCTTTCCTACCAGCCCAGGGTCCAGTGGGGCAGGGGTGGAGTCATTAGTTTCCGTGGTCTAGAGAGCCACTGGCTAGCGTTATCTTAAGATGATCAATTGTGTGGGCAGCAGATGGGGGAGTGGGTATTGTCAGACATCCCCTGAAGAGATGAACTAAATTTTATGGAGGAGCCATAAAAATTATCATTGCTGGGGCTGGGGAGATAGCTGAGGGGCATAAACACCTGCCTCACAAGGCCAAGGTCCCGAGTTCCATTCCCAATACCACATACATACAAGAAAAAAAAAAAAATTATCATTGCTATCCTGTTGTGAGAGTCCCCTGTGTACCCAGCTTTTCTTTATTCTACTTTCCCCCCATAGCGGGTATTGAACCCAGGGCTTTTGCACTAAGCTACACTCTAGGTCCCTTTTAAATTTTTTTATTTTGAGACAGCATATCACTATATTACAAAGTTTCCTAGTTTGGACTTGAACCTCTGATCCTTCTGCTTGAGCCTTATCTGTCCTAAACTTTTAGTGGGGACCTTACTTGTATAATTCTATTAATTTAAACTATATGGCTTGCTTGATGAAGTCATAGAGGTGACAAAAGATGAAGGAGAAGAAAGTGACGAGCCAAGTGCGAGTACAGTAGGAAGGCGTCCCTATTATCCCAGCACTCTGGGAGGCTGAGGCAGGACTGCAAATTCAAGCCCACTCTGGGCAAACTAGCAACTTAGTGCTGCCTTGTCTCAACAAAAACAAACAAACAAGCTGGGGATGTAGCAGACTGCAAAGGCCCTAGGTTCCACCTCCAGCACTAACATTGAGAAGGGGAGGTGTGTGTGTGCATGTGTGTGTGTGTGTACAAAGGATCTTGTGCAAATTCAGATCCAAGTCTTCCTTCACCCAAAGCCTCATGCTACTTACCCCAGGGCAGCCTAACTTGGACCTTCTCTGGGTTCCGAAGGGGAGACACATACCGTACCCATAAGCTGATACCCACTCCGCCATCCAACAGCGGTCCCAGGACACCTCCTTCCCCTGCAGGCAGATGGGCATTTTGAAGGGAGTGAACTGTACTGGTGTGGCCAGCAGCAGCAGGGCCAGGTCGCTGTCCAGGTGGGGCGGCCTGTAGTCTCGGTGGATAATGATCTTCTGCACCTGTTTTCTCTCCAAGCGGGTGTCACTGAAAGCTTTGACTCCCATGACCACAGTGACATTTACCACTGCCATTTCAAATCTGAAGAATGAATACAGAAGCCTTAGGATCAACCATAGTCAGGGGGTGTGGCACATTCCTAGCCACATTCACAACCCAAGGAATTACAGCTATAAATACTGAGAAATCCAGAGTAGTGGGTGTGTCCTGGTGGCCTTGGGGTGGCTAGATGTCAGGTAGATAGGGGTGGGCCCAGACTCCAGTCAGTGTCTGAGCTGGCACTCCCACCACCAGGGAACCCCTGGCCAATGGAAGGGGAATGGCTGTGTCCTAGAGAAGAGGTTGGGAGCTCCTTGGTGACTGAGTGCTGGGCTGTCCTATCAAATGCTGCACCTCCAGCACCTGAAACAGCACACAGTAGGTGCTCAAGGAGTGCAAGCACAATGAACAGTCCATTGTGTTGCCTTCATAGCAGAAGGCAGGGGGCAGCAGGGAACCCCATGCGGATACTCGGGTACTAGCAGCCTACCTCAATGCATGGTAGAGGGGGTGAAGAGGAGAGAGTGGGTGGAGAGCAGAGACTTAGACTTGGGGTCCAGAGCAACTGGAACACACTAGGTCCGGAACCCGTGGGCTCCAAGGCCTTGTGCACTACTCCAGCGCGGCGGCCCAGACAACACAAAGATGAGACGCAGTACAAGACATGACCATGGTCCAGGCACTTACAGGGTCCTTGGGAAGCAATGCGCAGCCGTGAGGACCCACCACCGATGTATGATGGAGCCTCCGCAGAGGTGCCTCCGGGCCATCTGGATACTCACTTGCCAGGGGAACTCGCCGTCCTGGACTTGCAGCAGCTCACGGAACGGCAGCCACGAGGTGTTGGGGAAGGCTGGTCTGTAGCCACAGTGAACTGACTCTGAAGGAAGAGCCCATGGGCACATGAGTGCACAGAGAAAGCCTCGGCCCACGCTGCCCACTCCTCTACAGCTGAGGCCAGCACAAAGCCCAGTGAGGGCGAGTGAGTGGCTCCAGGGGACAGCCAGAAAGCACTGGCAAATCACACTCCCTTTAGCATCCATTCCTCACTTTCTGGGAACTGAGACCCAGGAAAAAGGCCCACCAAAGAGGCCCCAGACCATCAGAAGCCAGGAGCGTATGGTAATTTGGCCAGGGAAAAATTACTATGGGCAATCACTAGCTATAACCAGAAGTAATGAAGAGTCCACCCCTCTAATCCCACAGGGGTGGAGGAGCTAAGAAAGCAAGGTCCTTTCCACTCCTAGGGCTCAAATTTACTGGAGAGCTCTGTCCTCGACATGCTGGGAAACGAAAAGTCTTCTGGGTCACCCAGGTAAGAGCCCATATTGAGGTGGAAGAAAGGAAGATGGTATCATTGGCAAACAGGGGCACCCCTGGCAGCGTGAGACCTCCCAGGGACTAAGGCAGGATGGGGTGCTGCTCAGGAAACTGTGGGGAGTTCAGTCAGACAGCAGCTAAGGACAGCAGTGGCTTACAGGCCATCCCTTTGCGGCCACTAGCAGACGTAGGTGTGGCCTCACACCGGTGTGCAAAGTAGGCTGGCTCTGGAGGGCTCCAGCTCTGCTCGTTGGGCCTGTGTTTGCAGTGAATGATATGTAACTAGTAAATTTGCAATTATAGGCTTTTGAACTAAGAAGCACCTGTGTACTGGAACAACAGCAACAAAAAGTTAAGGACCAATAGACAGAGGCCACCTTGACTTGTTTATATAGCCAGGGACCCTGAGGAGGGACAGGGCTGAGCTCACTAGGGATATGGAGCTGAGCCCCACCAGCTGTCCCCATACACACACCCTGCTGGCCGGCACACCACAGGAGCAGGAAGCAGAAGACAGATGCTGGTCAGACAGCACCAGGAGATTCCCCTGTCCGGGCAGGAGCCCTCCCATACCTCCTACCAAGAGAGCTCAGGGCGCTGGGGGCAGAGAGCAATGCTTAGAGTCCAAGGCAGGTGGCAGAGGGGCTTTGGACCTGAGACGTGATACACTGGATACACTGGGAGATCCGATTTAGCAAGACCCAAAGAAGGTGTGCAGCAGGGTGGGGAGACAGGGCAGGAGCAGATGCTACACAAAATAGACAAGGGCCTGATCTCCAGCAAAAGATACCTGAAAGAACCCTGCAAGTGGTCAGCCCAGGAAAATGAGAAACAATAAAAAAGCATTTGGTACAGAAATATATATATATATATACACATATATATGTATAACTAAAATTTCCCAGGTAAAATTCTGACTTGCTTTGTTGGAATTATAAAATAACTATAAAATGACTTTGAAGAAAGATGGTTTATAAATACATACATACATACATTCATATAGTACACAATACACTCAGCCTCAACCCATATGGAAACTGACCTCAATACATTGTTTTGAAACCTATCCTGTAATTAGAAGAACAATTTTATCCGAAATACTTGGAGTAATTTCGAGTACGGTGCTATTTTACCAGGATGAAGGAGATGCTGACAATCAACCTCACTATTCTACAGATCCTCACAATCAAAGTTCAGGAAACAAAATAAGAAAAATCACCAGAGACCCCCGTAACTCTCCACAACTCAGAGGCAAATGCCCATGGCCCAGGCAGGCAGTGCGAGAAGAGGCCTTCTCGGGCCGGGGTCCTCTCTCAGGCGTTCTGCAGTACTTCTAGCTATTACGTTTATACTTACATTTGGTATCAGTTTCTTATACAGCATGAGCTAAGGACAAGTCTTTTGTCCAAGTAGATGGAAAGGAAGGACACTGAGTGAGATGAGCCAGAAACAGAAAGACACACACCCAGTGCTGTCACCCACAGCTGAAGCCAAGAGAGTTCATCTCCAAGGAGCACTAGAGGCTGGAGAGGTCAAAGGGACAAGCACAGAGAGGGGCCTGGATGAGGGGTGGCTGGGTGACAGTTCACTGTATGTATATAATGTGCATGCAGGAGAAATAGCATTGCCATCTCATTTTAACAGATTGTGGAACCCGTCACTGCCGTGGAACCCTAGAGCTCATTCCTGCTGCCTACCATATTCTGTCACCCCTCATCCAGCCCCTCTCTGTTCTCTTCCCAACTCAGGGTGGGAAACATAACTCTAGGAAACCCTAGTCCATAAAAGTTCTAGAATAATAAACAGCTAGCACACACTGACATTTACAGTGCCTGATGCAGTTCTCACTGCCTTACACATACGTGACCCTCACAAGCCCTAAGATGGGCATCGTACAGAACAAATACAGACCTGGCAAGTATCTCATCTCCAGATCACGTAGCAAGACACAGAAGACGCAGGACTAGAACACGGTCTGGCTTCAGAGTCTGTACTTCCTCCCTTTCGACAAATCTGATTAGCTTCCTAACCTTGGGATGAAAAAGCCATCCATGTATCAAATAAAAACCTAGTGATACAATAAAAATAGGGCTAAATGTGTTATGTCAACTTTTGGGCTCAGCTTGGTCCAAAAGAAAGTTGGAAGAGTACGAAAGAATTAGGAGGAAAAAATTTACAACAAAAGAAGAGGCAAAGCACTAACATTATTACAGTTTAAAATAGTCCTGCAAATCAACTTCTAAAGCTCACCCGAATAGCAATAACTATAGGAATAGGTCATTCTTCAAAACTGAGCAGAGAAAGTTATCGATAGGCAAGGAGTGGCCTGAGAGCAAGTGGGTCTAACGGCAAGCACGGCCTGTTCTTGGGGTCGGGTCCATCTGGGACACACAAATTAAATGACATGAAACCAACTTGTGTAGATAGAAAGCCACTGTGGTCCTGCAGAAGAGTGCTGGGCAGCCCTATTCCAGGTCCCCAACCCCTCCCTGTTCAGGGCATTGGACCCAGAAGAATCCTGCGTTTTTGTGAAGAGGGTGAAGCTGGGAGCAGCGCCTCTGCTTGCTGCGTTGCCCTTCAGGTGACACTCCAGGCCCCCTCAGAGTCCAGAACACTGGGCCTAGGACCCCCGAGTTGACTCAGGAGACATCCCACTGAGCCCCGCCCACTGGCCCACTGGCTTTCCCAGTTACACCTGCATCTCCTGAGCCCTTGGCTCTAACGTGGCACCCTCAGGACTCTCAGTCCACTCTACAGAAGAGGGGACACACCGCTCCCTGTTCTCTGCTGCAGGCTGGCCTGGCACCCACCTGGCTCATCCTGGCACTGTCCCTTGAGTGCCAAGAGCAGTGCAATTAGAAGCGAGAGCATCTTGGCCCAGAAGCCCAGGATCACCCAACCTCACCTCCAGCCTACGTGGATGGACACCATGACAGGGCAGCTGATCCGTGAGCATCACAAGCGCACGCACAGCTGGGCCCTGGTGACATCACAGTGAGCGCTGGGGCCAGGAAGGGGGTGCGGAGCTCTTGCCCTGTCTGGTGTTCCGTCTGCAATCATGGTGGAAGGGCCGTGTAGGGCCAGTGTTCGTCTGTGTGGTCCCTTCCAGCCCTGACACTGAGCAACCTGAGGAGCCCTCAGGGCTCGCGTCTGCCCAGAATCAAAGCTTTGGGCCTCTGTGCACTTTCATATATTCTCTGCAACCAGATCTCAGTGACCTCCTGTGCCTTGTTAGGAGACTTCAGTCTGTCGGCCCTCCTCAGTCTTGATATAGAGGAATGAAACTCCCAAACTGAAAGGTATCCGGGACGAGTTCGTGTTCTCTAAAACCAAAGAATAAATTTTAGGAACAAACAGAGGTTAAGAGCAGAATATATTTATTGGGGGAAAGAAAGTTTCTGTCTGAGGGAGGGATGGAAGGGGTACCTGAGTGGGTTGACCCCAGGAAGCTGTCTTTTCCAGGGAATTTATAGAGTAAAAGCTTGGGGTAAGGCGGGTCTAAGGTGGTGGAGAACATGAGAACTAACTTAGGTGGGCATGAGGTGGGACAAAACTATGGTCACCCAGAGAGATTGCAAGCACCACTGCTGAGGTCCAGGACCAAATGAGGAAGCAAGTCATATAGCAAGTGGGTATTAATATGACAGGGTCTCTCCCCATTGGGGGCTTGGTAAATGACTCTTTGGGATCTTTCAAGGTGATTGATACCTATTTAGAATATTAATCCTGATGCCCATCCCTAGGGAAGTATGTAGCTGTGTTTCCTCTTTTGTCTTGGTCTTGAGGT
>NDGM011098790.1:0-11308 GCA_002564305.1 Octomys mimax | reverse complement strand
GGTAAGATACATTAAGGTTTATAAGAATTGTGCATTTGTCTCCCAAAATGGCCATCCATGTGCTTCATTGAGCCATGTTATCTCCAGTCTACTTTTTTTTTGTTTCTTTGTTTTGAATCAGGGTCTTTCTAAGCTGCTAAGTTGCTTAGGCTGGGCTGTAACTTGAGATCCTCTGCTTAGCTTCCCAAAGTGCTAGCATTACTAGGTTATATGTGCCATAACTTTGTTTTATAACATTTGTCATATTTTCTTTGAGTTTATTTAATTATTATTTGTGTTTTCACGTGATAATCTTGAGGGCAGTGACTATTCTGTCAATAATTTGTAGTACAGGTAACCAACACAAAATAGTAGGTACTCAATAAGCCTGCAGCGACACTTAGTAAATCTGATTTGTTTCTTCATTGCATCTGACAGTACTATGTTTAGATACTTCTTTTTGATTTAAGGGGAATTCATGTTCATAAGACACAGTATGAATTAATATGCTACAGCATTTCCTAGTTGGTTGAATAATGTTTTTCTCTTTAGCAGAATTGACAAATTTGTAAAAGATCATTCTGGGGAAAGGGAGTAGGAGTAGAAAACAATGGGAAATACTACAAGATAACTACATTTACCTTTTCACATGTTCCCCAAAATTGTGTCTCTGTATATCTTCCTAATAAATTGTAAACTCCTAATTTGTTTTCAGCCAGAGAAATAAGATATTTCCAAAAATACTTCTTAGTTGTTTACTTATAAAACAGTTGTTTGAAGTATGGGAAGAAAAACAAAGGTATGTTTTTTCCCTTATGAAACTGTTATGAACTCTGCTTAGGTTTCTGATGTTCACACATACCCATTTAGCAACTGATTAATTTAATGTGATTAAATTTTTCTAATACTCCAAAACCCAAGCATCCTGATAGCCTTGTTAAAATAAGCATCTTGTTCATAACAAAGATGATTTGTCTCCTCTGCCTCTGTTCCAGTAAAGATGCAGAACTCTGATAGATTTCAGCTTAGAGAAAAAGAAAAGACCAAAAGAAGGATTTTCTGTGATTATTTTTTAAACCTCCAGATATTACCATATGTACTTAGCTGATGGTTCTGCAAAAGTAGAGGAATGAAATCACAAACCAAAAGAGGTTTAGGGGTGCTTATTTGGAAATTGGAAGACAGGTAGCTCCTGTACTTTTAAGAGGTCCCAAGTGGATGACCCGAAAATGGTATTCTTAATGTCTCCGTTAACAGAAGGCAGAGATCTCCTAGACAGGGCAGCTTTTTGATTGCATTTTAGTTCAGTCTAGTATTATACTTCATAGTGAATGTGAATATAAAAAAGCAAAGGACTTAAGTTGTAAGATTGTGACCACAGTATGAGGGAAATAAAATATACTCATGTGTAATTTCACTGTCCTCACAGTTTATCCTTTTAGTACTAGGGCCTGCTGAATACTAGATGTTCACAAAATTGTTGAATTGATAGAGCTTGGATGTTTAAAAAATACTTTTATCTTGTGTATTTTTAGAAAAGCTTTAGCTTACATTTATCCAAGTATACTTTACAATGAATAAATTTGTACTAGCATTCATATTCTGTTATAAAGTGTTCCTTATGATTATACCTAGTAGGTCTGACTGCATTGGATAGGCCAGAAGAGAGGCAAAACACAAGCTTTGTAGGACAGTACAGTAGTAATTTGAAGGGCTCTGATGATTACTAGATCAAGAAAGCCTAATATTATCTGGTGCAGTTGGAAATCTTGAGGTAGGTGTCTTTGAGTTAATCATCTCTTTTTAAAATTAAAAAAAACATTTGTCTTTTGAGGTAAGATCACAATCTGTAGTTCAGGCTGGCCTTGAACTCAGTGTGTAGCTCAGGCTGACCTTGAACTCAGGGCAATCTGAGTGCTGGGATTGTAGGCGTATACCACCATGGGCCCATCTGTGAGTTACCCTGTTTGTAGATACACTCAGACTTCTAGAAATGTTAACTTTCATACACATTATTTTGTGAACTGCAAATTTATTTATGAATGCTATATATAATATTGACACACTACCTTTTAAGGATTATTTTCAATGTATCACCATTAAAGAAATGACCATGAAAATAAATTCTGCTGCTTTCTCTGTAAATCATGTGCTAATGTTGTTAGGGCTGGACACAAAAAGACAATCTGTTTATATACCACATTCTTAGTATGTGAAAAAGACTAGGTCTCAAAAATTCTACTTTCACATTTCATAGTAATTGAAATTATAAAGGGCCAGGAAGTTATGTGGGCATTTTGCTGTAATTTATGTAAAAGATGTTAAACTGGCAGATTATTATTATTATTATTAAATGTGTTTAGTACAGGATCTCACTGTACAGATCGAACTCGTAGTGATCCTTCTCTTTTCAGCCTCCCAAGTGCTGGGATTACAGGTGCATGCCACCATGCCCAGTCTCAGTTGGTGTCTCAGCATGCCCCAGGGCAAGGTCCACACTGTAGGCAGGGGATTAAACCCTGGTCCCTGCACCTGCCTCAGGAGATGCGTTAGTCCACTGAGCTATCTGGATGGCCTTGATTTTTTTTTTCTTTTTTGAGGCATGGCTTCCTGTATATTTTGGGACAACTTTACCTAACTTAGGTTGCCACAGTTGACCTTTAACTTTTGGTGAGCCTTCTGCCTCACTTTTTGGAGTGCTGGATTTACATAGGCTTGTGTCGTACCTGTGGCTGAATTGATTTTTTAATGAAGAAATTATAATCTGGTTAACACAGATTTTACATTAAAAAAATATAGGACAGTATTCTGGTCACTATTTCTAGAAAATTATTTGAAGTTGGTATTTTCTTGGATTTACTGCTTTAAAATTTGTGAAGGTATTTTAAAAGAGACTCTCATCTATATATGAACCCACTTAACTGGTCCTTCATTTTTCCTAGTTCTTCATTTTGTGGTCCTTCATTTTCTCCTATATGAAAGTATGATAAAAGTTCTCCAGAGATGAGTAAAGAGCAAGATAGGTAACATTTAATGTGTCCAGCCTAGAGGTGTTACTCTATACAATGTTTCTTCTCTATTTACTTACACTAATTGTAAATTAAATATGTTCCCTTCAGCAGTACATACACTAATTGTAAATTCAAATTCAGTGCATTTTTTTTCTTTTTTGTTTTAATGTAAGTATACAAAAATAAATGTAACATGGCTAGTAATGTGTTAGTTCTCACATCTACTCTAGCTTGAACATCTTTTCTTTCCCACAGTATTGGAGATTGAACTGGAAGAATCTCCTGAGTTGTATTCTCAAACCTTATTTTTGAGATAGCTTCCTTCTAAGTGGTTAAAATAGCCCAGACTGAGTTCAAACCTGTGATCAGTTACTCCTCATGTCCCAGCATCCTAGGGTTACAGGCATATGCTGCCACGTATAGCTTGATCATGTATTTTAAATGCTAGAAGATATGTTTAGTGTGTATTGATGGGCATTTTGGATTTTTTGCAGTTTTCTACTATGTTAATCCTAGATTTAATATCTCTCATTTTAGTGCCTTTTTAGAACTCAGAAGAATTTTTTTTTATGAGCCCTCTGCTGAGCTGTACAGTGTTTGCCTTAAAGTAATAATGAATTGTCTCTTCCCCTCCTTCAATAATGCTCATGCAAAGATGCTAAAATGAAAGTGTCATTGTTTAAGAACAGTTATATCAAAATTAGGGGCAGTTAGTGCTTATTTTAGTGATTTTTTAAATTGGTTTTAATTTCCAATATTACTAATTTTTAAATGAATTCTAGAGGATTGTTGTGCAACACAAGATGTGTACAAATACTATTTTAAGTTACTTCAGCATAAAAGAATAACACTTAGAAATTTATTTAGAAGATATATTTGTAGTGCATAGATGAACAGATAGCTAGCTTTATAAATGTTGTTCTGTTTTATAGATTGCTAATCTGTTAGTGATATAATATCTAAGTGAGTGGGCTGTTTGTACATTGAAAGCATTGAGCTTTGCCATCTGTGGTCTGAACACACTCTTCTGTATATGAATAGTGAATTTTCTGAGTCCTATTAAGAGGCTGTCTTCAACATATAATTTTGGCCCTTTTGTCAACGATTAAATACCTA
The DNA here is from genome assembly GCA_002564305.1 of Octomys mimax. Lineage (NCBI taxonomy): Eukaryota > Metazoa > Chordata > Mammalia > Rodentia > Octodontidae > Octomys > Octomys mimax. The sequence continues at coordinate 7,202 of NDGM011098790.1, read as the reverse complement.
AGTGTGCCTGGAGATTTTCCTTAATTCTCTTATTTTGTTCCATTGGTGTGTAGTTTTGTAATATAATTTGTAATTCTGTGATGCTTCCTGTTTTGCTCTTGTTACCTTGGATTGCTTTTGCTATTTTGAGTGTCTTATGCTTACAGATGAATTTTAGGATTGCTTTCTCTAGTTGTGTGAGGAATACTGTTGGTAGTTTGAATGGGATTGAGTTTGTAAATCCCATTCTTCATTTTAGGAAGTAATGCCATCTTGATTATATCATTTCTGCCTTTGCAGGTACAGGTGTATATCTTTCTATTTTCAATTTTTTCCACAATTCTGTAGTTTTCATTGTAGAGGTTTTCTACTTAATTCTTAAATGTTTTTTTCTTAATGGTATTGTAAAAGGTATTATTTTTTCCTAATCTGTTTCTCATTTAGTTCATTGTTAGTAGGTAGGAACACTGTTGATTTTTGCATTTGACTTTGTAATCCTGCTATGTTGCTGAATTGGTTATTAATTCAAGGAGTCTTCCCATAGAAGTTTTTGGATCTTTGGTATAGAGGGCAAGTCATTTACAAATGATAATTTGACTTCTTCCTTTCTTATACATATCCCTTTTATTTTTCTTGCCTAATTACTTTTGCTAACATTTAAGTACTATGTGGGACAGGATTGGTGATACTAGACATCTTTGTTTTAGTGAGGGGAAGCTTTCCATTTTCTCCATTTAATAGTTGGCAGTGGTTTTGTCATGAATGGCTTGTCAGATTGAGTTAAATTCCTTCTGTATGTATTTCCCTTGATGTCCTCCCCCTCATGAATCAATGCTGGAAATTTGCCAAATCCTTTTCTGTACCTATTGAGATGATTGTGTTTTTTGTCCTTGTTTTTACGTGATAGATAATATTTATGTGTATTGTATCATCCTTGAATTTCTGTGATGAAGCTGACTTTTTGATGCTTTGCTGCACTCTGTTTCCAGTATCTTGTTGGCAGTAATTTTTTGTATATCTGTTCTTTAAAGAGATTATTAGCCTATAGTTTTGTCTTTTGGTTGGATCTGTGTCTGGTTTTATGATCAGGGTAATGCTAACTTCCAGGAATGACTTTGAAAGTACTGAATTCCTTCCCTTTTAATTTCATTGATGAGTTTGAGGAATATTGGTATTAGATTGTGAAGTTCTTGTAGATTTAGCAGTGAATCTATTCGGACCTGGGCTTTTCTTAATTGGTAATTTTTTTTATTTACTCCTTTAGTTTCTTTGCCTATTATTGGATTATTCAGGGATTTTTGTATTCATTGAGTATTGGTAATTTATATGTATTTTAGAATCCATCCCTTCTCAATTCATTTTGAGATTCAGATTTGCAAAATAATTGCTAATAATTTCTGTATTTTGTCAGTGCCGTTGGTGATGTCCCTGATTTTATTACTAACTAAATTGATTTTGCATTGTTTCTCTTTTTTGTGTTATGTTTCCTGATCTATCTGTCGATCTGTCCTTTGATTAGGGAATTGAGACTATTCATTCACATTGAGAGTTACTAGTGAAAGGTGATTTTTTATTGTTACCATTGCATTATTTTCCTGTTGCTAATTTCCTTTATTTCCCTTCTACTTAACTGCTCACTTTACCTGGTGTATTCATTCTTTTAGGCCTTTTGTCATTGTTATTGTATATTGTATACTGTATTTGTATATTGCTAAGATTTCCTTAAAACTTTGCTGGTTTGGTTGCCATGACCCTTTAAAGGTGCTCTTTATCATAGAAATAGCTTACTTGTCCATCAGTTTCAAAAGAATATTTTGCAGAATATATTGTGGTTCATAAGCATTGGCTTCATAATCACACCATTCCCCCAAAGTTTTGTTTTTGTTTGTGAGTTCTGTACCAGATAGTCCATAGCCATCTTTCCCACATGAACACAGACATGGCCATCTTTTTAAAATCATGAAATGAATAAAGTTTGTGAACCAGAGTACTGCTATACAGTCTGGGTTGGAAGTTGTTTCCTTTTAGGGCTTGACACACTTCACTCTTATCTCTCTTGGCCATTAAGATTTGTGTTGAGAGATCTGCTGTACTTCCAATGAGTTTACCAATGTAGGTGAATTACTGCTTTTCTCTAGTAGCTTTTAAGATTCTGTTCTTTGGTTGAACTTTGGGGAGTTTCACCATATCACAGAGAGGTTGCTTTTTAGTCATGGTTGCTTGGGGTTTATGTGTGTGCCTCACCTATGTGTATGTTAAATTCTTTTCCTGTGTTTGGAAAGTTTCATGCTAGCATTTTTAGTAAAGATTTTTTTTAATGTCATTTCTATTTTCTACTTTTTCACTAATTCCAGTTAATCTTAGTCTTTATTTCTTTTTTAACAGCTGTTGTGGATCTATTTTTTTATGTTTTTTTTATAAGTATCTTTCATTACTTGTTCACTGACAACAGCCTTTGTCATTCAGTTCTGACACTTTGTCAACAGTTTGGATAGACTATTTCATCTCCTGAATTTGTTTGGAGCCTTTCTGTTGGTTCTTAATTCTTTTTTTATTGTAGTCATTAAGGGTTTGTAGCATTTTGTTTAGCTCAGCTATCTTTATATTAGAGTATTTTGTTTGCTTTTATTTAGTCCTGTGGCTTCACCTGTTTCTTTAATCATCTTGTTTTGTTATCTCCTATGACTTTTCTAATAGTTTGTGAGGCTTTGATTTCCTCCCTGTCAGTATCCCATAGATCAGCTTTTGGAGTTTTTGGAGACATTTTGTTGCCTGTCTACTGAAGTTTTAATGTTTCGGGTTTTTTGTTCACTTGTTTGTGTTTTAGGGGCTTGAGTATAGTGGATGAATTTGTTGCTAGTATGGAGACCTCTTCAGTTAATGTCTTATTTTCAAGGATAACTTTTGGTTGTGGCAAGACTTTTGCCTCTGTCCCAGAATCCAGCTACCTCAATTTATTTGCCAGTTGTGGTAGATTAGCTAATGGTGAATCTATAAAACTCAGTTGAATTGAATCAGCATGATTCTGGGGTGGAATGTCCACTTGAGGATTATTGCCAACAACATAAAAAGAGAACTGGAGGGGGAAAATGTGTGCTATGGACTCTCCTGGAGAAGTGTGTCATGTCGTTTTCCTGATGTCTATTTAACTGTTGTTATTGTTGGAGGAGCTCAAGTCCTCGCTGTCACTGAGGATGGTTGTGATTCTCTTTATGGGAGCTGTTACTTAGTGTCACTTTTGACTCCAGTGCAGATCCCTCAGCTTGTGGCACAGATGCTTTCTTTACCTTGCTGGTGCAGACTTTCTAGTTTCTACTACTGACCTTTGGATTTCCCTAGTGCAGATGCTTGATACAGACTTGCATGAGGCATTGTAGTGGGCTCAAAGCCCCCAGCTGGAATGATGGAGGACATTGCCATGAGATCCAAGCCCTCAGCTAGATTCCTTGGGTCTCTAGTGCATGGACAAATTTCCTGCACTCTTCTGCATTTTACTATTGGGTGAATAGTATGTTTTTTTCTGTAAGGTCTCACTACATAGCTCGGATTTGTAGTGATCCTTCTGATTTCTGCCTCCCTAGTGCTGGGATTACAGGTGTGTGCCACCACATCACTGGCTCTCAGTGTGTCTAGGGGTGGGGCTGGCGCAGCATGTGGTACCAGAGATCAAACCCTGGCCCATGCACTTACCTAAGCAAGAGCTTAGTCCACTGAGCTATATCACTGACCCTATGGGTGAGTATTATAAAATAATCCTATAATTTGTGTGCTGTATTTAATTAATTTATTTATTTATTTATTTATTTATTTTTGCGGAACTGGCAATTGAACTCAGGCCCTTGCGCTTGCCAGGGAAGCGCTTATTGCACTGAGCCATCTTCCCGCCCCCTGCTGTATTAAATTGATTTCCTTGTAAACTCTGATTATAACAAGAGTGGAGACTGCAGTACCAGTTTTTCAGAAATTGACCCCTGTGTTGTTAAGGACCGAAAAGCAGTATAGTTATTTATGTACAAAGAAAACCAATTAATATTAGCAACTGTGTTACCTTGTCTATAGTAATAAAATCAGTAACAATGGTAGCATCAAAGATGAACCAGATAATGGTATACCTTAAGGATTAGTAATGTACCACCCTAAATCATAGAAAAGAGGTTTGAAATTGTAGTATAACTACTGTGACAAACCAAATACTGTCCTAAAGCAAAAAACTACTAAATAGATCAAATTTATCTCCACTAACAATAGAACAGTATTTAGAAGTAATATCCTAGAATTAACCAGCCTACACTTGCCAGGCCTTGTTTCTCACTATGGAAGCGTGCGCCCTACTCAGCTTTAGTTTAACTTCACCTAGAACGTGTCATATGTCATGCCCTGTGTCTAGCCTGTACTTTCTCTGTGGTTATCTCTGGTAGCTATCTTCCACCCAGTCACTTTGGGAGCATAGCATGGGATCACTGAACCTGCTGGTGAGTTCCATACTTCTTTCCTGTGTCTTCTGATCCTTTTGCTCACCTTGTCTCCCTAAGTGATAGCCTTATACATAATCAAGTCAGTTGGTTAATTTGAATTTCTGCTGCTTACTAAGGGGAAGCAAAACATAGAGCCAGCTTGTGGTTGGTGGTTGATCATAGCTGGGTGGCATGATGCCTGGTTTGCCTACAAAATAATCATTAAGGTAACTAATTCTCAAATTGAAATACTTTTCCAATTTTTCTTTTTTTAAGAATAGCACGAATCAGTTGGTGATGTCTGGAATAATTAAAACACTTTATAGAGTCTGTATAGCTATTAAAATATTTTCACTGACTTAATTGGTTAGAAAATACACTAAATGCATTTCAGAACCTTTGGAGTTCAAAAATATCTGGAAATGGCCTGAGTGCCAAAAGGAGTCAGTCACCAGTGAGACAACATTCCCTTCATTGTTGCTGAAGGGAATGTCCACTGTTTGACAAATCTTGATTGCTTTCCTTACTTTCTTTGCTCTGCATCTTATGCTCTGCTGTCGCAGGAAAATCCCTTTCTCCATTTTCATATTTGCTGTACATGCTTCCAGGTCACTTTCTTACCTTCTTTTCTCTTTTGTCCTTGGATTTAATCTTGGGCTGAGTGATGGCCTCCCATTTGCTTTTCTGAACACAGCACATCTATCTCTCACTGTTACAGTCCTGTTCATCTTGTCCTTCATTTCTCAATCATTTCAACACTTGAATTCTCCAAAAGTAATTTTACTTTTTCTCTTCGGTTATAAACTTGTGATTGAAAGACTATGAAAAGATAGAGGCTAGAATGACTGTCTCCCTACTTCATGAACTTGCGCCAGAATGATCAAGTTGAGTACATTTGAGATTATGTGTTTTTAAAGCTCTTATCATGATACAGTGGTAAATAAACTCCAACACTTTTTTAAAAAGTACATTTTACTGAAAAATTGCCTAAAGTGTTTCATGCATTTACTCATTTGAAATTATGAGATACCATAAATGGTTTTAGTTAACTTTTATGGGCCAGCATTGACCACCATTTACTACTGTGGTTAGATTGTATCCAAGTCCAGAAAATCTCATTTGAAAGCAGATTTTTGGAATATATCCCTTGGTAAATTAGAACCTTGTTTTTTATAAGCCAGCACTTGAAAGAAATGTTTACTTACTCTGGTTTTAATATACGAACATTAACTTGTTCTGAACTTTGTGGGATTTTTTTCTTTTATTCTCAAGAAGTTCTTTCTAAAAGACCTTTTACATTCACAGATGAGTGGCAAGTGTTCAAATCCTGTGTACTCCTGGTACCACACACATAAATCTTCCCCCGTTAGCCTCCCACACCACTGTGTAACATTATAACCCATAAACCTACTGTGATATTATCATCTAGTTTCTCTAGTTTACATTAGGCTTTACTGTTGGTGGTGCACATTTTGTATGATTTGACAAATATATGAATATCCACCACTGTGGTATCATACAGAATAGATCCATTATCTTAAAGATACTCTGTGCTGTACTTAGCCCTTCCAACCTCCAACCCCACAGCATCTGACAACCACTCATCTTTTTACTGTCTCCATAGTTTTCATTCTTCTAGGATATGTAGTTGAAATTGTACAATATGTAATCTTTACAAATAGGCTTTTTTTCTTTCATTCAGTAATACACACCTAAGGTCCATGCCATTTCATGCCTTGACAGCTACTTTCTTTTTAGTACTGCATACTTCTCATCCAGATTTAGCACAATTTTACATCCGTGCATGTGTGAAGGGTATCTAAGTTACTTTACAGTTTTAGCACTTCTGAATAAAACTGCTATAAATATCCATATGCACATTTTTTGGTATGGACATGTGTCTGGTTCATGAGTAAATACCAACAAATACTATTGCTGCAACATATGGTAAGATACATTAAGGTTTATAAGAATTGTGCATTTGTCTCCCAAAATGGCCATCCATGTGCAAAAATATATTTAGCAGTCTTTTTTCTTTTTCTTTTTCTTTTTTTCTTTTTTTTTTTTTTGGTGGAACCGGGGATTGAATTCAGGCCCTTATGCTTGCCAGGGAAGCGCTTATTCCACTGAGCCATCTCCCTGGCCCCCAACATGCAAAAATATATTAAAAGAAAGGACATTTTCTATTTTTTGCACTGCCCCAAACAGAGAATAGTTCCTGATGCTTTTTATCATGCTAGTGCACATTTTATATGCTTTGACAAATCTATAAAGGCTCATGAATATTCATCACCATGGTATCATACAGAATACATCCACTTTCTTAAAGACACTTTGTGCTGTACTTATTCCTTCCCACCCCAAGCCCTACATCCTCAGACCACCACTTATCTTTTCACTGTCTCCATTGTTTTCACTAGAGTATTGTCACTCTATAGTATTGTCACTGTTTTGAACTTTATTCTAATACAGTATTTGTGTAGTGCTATATTGTTCTTTTAATTTGCAATTTCCTAATGATGTGAGCCTGAACATTTTCTCATCACATTTACCATCAGTATTTCTTCTTGGTGAAGTATGCAGATCTGCTACTTGCTTTTTAAATTGGGATTTCATTTTCTTATTATGGCATTTTGAGAGTTCTTTATACATTTTGGATGATACTTCATTATCAGATGTATCTCTTTTTTTTTCTTTTTTTTTTTCTATTTATTTATTTATTTTTTCCATCAGTTTTATTGAGAAACAAATAGCAATGATACAGTTTCA
>NDGM011098775.1:0-23554 GCA_002564305.1 Octomys mimax | reverse complement strand
AGCCCTGACTTCAGAGCATTCAGGAGACGGTCTGTGCATGAGGAATGGCCTCTGTGGAAAGACCCCAGGGGAGCTCTTTGAAGGCTGATGTGGCATCTGTCTCTGTCCCCCCCAGCCCTGCTGCCCAGCTCCCCCTCCTCCTCGAGCTCTTGTGCCCAGGCCTCAGGGAAAGCCAGAACTAGGGGATGCTGTGTCCCCCCATGGTAGGCACTGATGTGAGGTGCAAGGGGACAGTCCCACAAGGACAGATGCTCTCTAACCCCACATCTTAGAGCATGTGTGCTTTAGGGCTTTGTAGGCTTAAGTTGACTCTGGCAGGAGAACACAGGCCTAAAGACATCACATAGGTAGGCAAGGGCACTGGCACAGAGCTGCCTTCAGCCCTGCTATGGGGCTCCCTGCCCAGTCGGGCCCTGTCTGAAGAGCAGCAGCTCCACTGGGCATCCACAACGGTGAACCCTGGGCTCCAGGCAGCTTCACAAGTAGGCTTCTACAGAGGGAGACTGGTGTGTTGCTCTGGGGGGGGGGGGATCCCTTTACAGAGGTTCCCAATGTGGGATCCTGCCCACCTATGGCTACCTGAATGATTTGCAGCCCAGGGAGAACTCATCTGCCTTCTTCCACAGGAGATTGTCCTGGTGGTGTTCTTTGGGACGGAATATGTGGTCCGCCTCTGGTCTGCAGGCTGCCGTAGCAAGTATGTGGGCATCTGGGGCCGGCTGCGTTTTGCCCGGAAGCCCATTTCCATCATTGGTGAGTCTCACCTGCCCAAAGAATTCTTAGCCAGTTTCTAGAACAGGAATAGGACCCCCACATCACGACCACCATCAATATGTCCTACAGTGTGACCGAGAGCCTGCTCCCACTTGCCTACAGCCCATGGCACCACAGCCAGTGAGAGATGGTCACCCAGTTCCTGCAGCCTAGGCCACCTACATACTAAGATACTGCTAATGCGGTTTGGTCCTCCCCAGAGTCTGCATTCTGAGGACTTCCCTTATTCTGCACAGCATAACCATGTGTCAGTCACCTTGGTGGTTGGAGTTCAGGCCTGAGATTTAAGACCCAGCTCTGGCTGGTGCAAGGCAGCTACCTGTGTGCCACAGTGGAGGCCTAGGCATCTCTGTCAGGGGCTGCCTGACTCCCCACCTAGATGGTACTTGTGGACCCTGTCTCTCTAACACAATAAGCCTCTACCCCAGGGGTGTGTGGTGTGCTGTCCTGTGCCCCGACTGGGGGAGGTCATAATTCACTTCCTCTCCTGCAGATCTCATCGTGGTTGTGGCTTCCATGGTTGTCCTCTGTGTGGGCTCAAAAGGACAAGTGTTTGCCACATCAGCCATCAGGTATGTTAGAGTGCCAAGCTCCCTGCTGGCTAACCCTCTGTAGGGCTGGGAGGGCTGACCCATCACCAAGGCCTTTTGTCCCAAGTAATGGGCAGTCTTGTTCTCCATCCACCTCTTCTGGTATGCTCCCCCCTCCCCCACTCCATTACAGGTAGTACACTGGGGCAGCAGCAGTTAGGGCCTTGGTATCCCAGGTGGCCCTGGGTTTGAGATCCACCATAGCACTTCCTAGCTTCTGAGATATGTGTGGCAACTAAGTATTTCGATTATTAGTTTTCTTATCAGTAAAACTGGGGCAACCCTGGGCTCCCTCAGTAGGCAGTGTGGGAACCAAAGGAATGTGCAGGAGATGGCCTGATCCTGTGGCCAGTAAGTGTGATTCAAGTCCCCTTTGAAAGGCTTTGCTGGGTGGGAGAACTCACATTACCTGACCAAGGGAGAGTCCCAGGGGGCAGGCATAGAGGCAAGTCATCCCAGTCACAGAGGACACGCATGTGTCTCCCTTGCTCACAGTGGAAGCCTGGTGGGGCTGTGTTGCATCCCATTCACTGACTCTTTGGGCCCAGTGGCAAATGTCTGACACTGACCTGGTCCTCTCATCCCTGTTATCATCTTCCCAGGGGTATCCGTTTCCTCCAGATCTTGCGGATGCTACATGTGGACCGCCAGGGAGGAACCTGGAGGCTCTTGGGCTCTGTGGTCTTCATCCACCGCCAGGTGCGTGGCCCAGGTGGGAGTGTGAGGGGGACATGGTGGGGCACATAACCAGCCCTACCTGAGTGTGAAGTGCAGAGCCTTTGTACCCTGCACCCTTGCTCAGGCAAGTGCCAGGGCATGTGAGTATACGGATGGGGCCCAGAATCCCAGGTCAATCCCAGGTCGACTCCAAGGCCTGAGCCCTAGTGGAGTGCTCAACCTCATACCTGTGGTGCCAGCCTCTGCCTGCCAAACTGATACCACCTCCCTTCAACCTGGGACATAGGACATTTACCAGGTAACTGAAAAGACAAAAATGTAAGGTGAACAAAAGCCTGTGAAGCTCAGAAATCTAAAACCAGGGGACCAAAGTACACCCAGCACATCCTAAGGGCTGAGAACCACAGGCTCAGCTGTTCCTGCTAGAATATACAAGGTCCTTTCATTGTCCCAAGGTTCTTCTGGGTACCAGCCAACTCTTGGTTCTGTCACATTGCAGAAGACTGAGCCATTGGTCAGCAGAGGCTTTGCAGGGCCAGCTTGTCAGTCTTGTGTAATAGCTAGAGCCAGCCTTACTCTGGGTGGTGAGAGCTCCATACCCACCACTTAGTTGTGAAAAATAGCTTTTTGGGGACCCTGACCTATGCATAGGAAACATGCCCGAGTAGATGCAGAACTAGTACTCAATGCCAAGGCCGTGTTCTTGCTGCCTCTGATGTTGGCCCCGTGGGTTTCCTCCCTATCTTTGAGGATGTCATGAGCTGTGGACTGATGTCCTTTTGTCTGCTGGCTAGGAGCTGATCACCACTTTGTACATCGGCTTCCTGGGACTCATCTTCTCCTCCTACTTCGTATACCTGGCTGAGAAGGATGCTGTGAATGAATCGGGCCGTGTGGAGTTTGGAAGCTATGCAGATGCGCTGTGGTGGGGGGTGGTAAGTTGGGGCCTTTGGGGTCGGGGGTCCTGGGCTGGGGCCACATGGCCCCTGGGAGAGGCAGAGCAGATGTTGGGCTCTGGTTTCTCAAGGTTTGATACCACCTGTGCAGTGGCTTCTCATACAGAAGTTGAAATCCTTTGTCCACAGATTAGTCCTTGAAGGCAATAACACCATGCTCCATTCACGCTGGGGGCTCTAGGGTCCCTGTGGAAGTTCTAGTACATTGATCTGCGATCTTGTGTCTTGGAAGGGAGGTCGGGTAGGGCCAGGAGGGTGGGCAGGGCTTGCTGTCTTAGCCAGCCTGCTGCCCTTTACCTTAGCAGATCTGAGATGCAGTGAGCTGTGGGATAGCCAGGATCAGGCTTGTGTCTGGGGGTCTGTGCTGGCCCCCAGAATGTTCTTGTCCCTGAGGAGTGAAATGTGAAGCTACCTTGACAGGTGGAGAGACCTGGGGAGAGATGCAGAGATCTAGGCTTCCCAGACATGGCCCCATGTGCTTCATTGGGCTGTGGCACTGTGAGTGGGAACAGGGACCTGGGGCTATGCTGGCTATGAGGATGGGCTCTGGCCCCAGGACAGCTGGGAGCCTGGGCTTGGGTAGCTTCAAGCCCCCAAGGTGCCAGGCTGGGTGGGGAATAGGCTGTAGCTGGTGACCTGCATGTGAACACCACAGGCCCATAACAAGGCCATGGCAAGGCTGCATGGAGGATGTGGGTGGGTGTCTGCTGCAGGCTGGAGTTGGAGACTTTCTGCGGTCATTGTGCAGGGAGGAAGGGGTGTCTGTGAGGTCTTGCCTTCTGGGCATCAGCTCCAGAATCCTGGTTTACAGGTGAGTGGTCTATGCTAGCCAAGGTGTTTTAAGGAAGGTCCAGGCTGCCAGTGTCCCTCCAGAAATGGGTGACATCCCCACAGTCTCAAGTCTCCTATGGAAACCTAGTCACCATCTGGACACTGAGCGTCACGGCAACTTCTAAAAAAGAACAGGGTGCTCAACAGATGCGGGTACTCATTCCCTCTATCTCCATCCCATTCCCTGCAGTTGCAGGGGCAGGGGGCTTGTGGAGACCACCAGAGTCCAGGGAAGTGCCATCACCCCTGCAGAGCTGCCAGGACTAGAAGGCAGTGTGGGAGGTAAGGGGCCTGGAACACACCCCACTGGCCTCTTGTCCATTCTCAGGCAACTGGACACCATCTTTTCTGTCCCCCAGGCTCCTACAACCTGAAAGAAGGAAGGGTAGCAGCATTCATGAGCATGTGCCAGGCCTGGGGACAGGAGAGGCTGCAGCCTGGGGGAGGTGGGTGCCCCAGTCCTAGGGGCAGTGCAAGCTTAAGGGACACAGAGTAGGGTGGGGTGGTGGTGGAGGTGACATTGCATCAAGCTTGGCCCATATGTCCCTCGGTGCTCCCTCCAGGAAGGAAGGCCTTCCTCAGTACCCTCACCTTCCACCAACAGAGTGGTCACAGAACTCGAGGGATACAAAGTAGGACAGACATGTGGACCTGCTACTGCTGTGTCCCCACAAGGCCAAGAATGCAGTAGATATTTCTGATGCTGGCCAAGTCAGTACGTCTTCTAGAAGCTTCCATTGTGCCAGGCTGCTCAGGGAAGGCACAGGCATGCTGACACAGCTCCCATGTTGGGCAGCCCCAGACTCGGTCTCTCCCTGCCCTCCTGGGGGCCTGTGTCCCTGAAGGCCGTGGTAGGGCAGGCCTGTGCAGGTCTGGGCGGGAGACTCAGCCTCCAGCAGGCAGGGAGCTTATCTGCCCTGGAGGGGGACAGACCTCCCAGGAAATTAGTAGGGGTTTTGTGGGGGACAAGAAAACTGGGGGGCAGGCAGTGCAGGGCCAAGAGGCAGCAGGAAGCAAGTAGGTGACAGTCTGCATCGTGGCTGATAAGCAATGCCCAGCCCTGGCACTGCCCTGCCTGTCTTCCCGGCTGCCTGCTGGGGCTGCTCCCTGGCCTCGGCCCGCGGCACAGCGGCGCTCTACTCCCACACCTGTGCAAACATCCGCCCGCCGGCCGGGAACACGGCCCCTTTGTGCCCGGCTTGGCACTGGTGCCCCGGCCGCGCTGTCAGCTGCAGCCTGTGCCTCGGCCACAGCGCACCCTGGCCTGGCCATTGTTCCCATCGGGCCCTGCGCCTTGCCTGCCCAGGGCCCCCTGCCACTTGGCCTAGGGGGCAAACAGCTCCCATTCATCACCGCGGCTGCCCCTGCAGCTGTCCACTGGGAGCGGCCCCTGAAGCTTGAGTTATGGGCTGTGTTCCTGGCACTTCTCGGACAAACAGAACTTGAGAAATGCAGGCCGGAGCAGCCCTGATTGGGGGCTTTTCAGCCTGTGTGCCAACCCACAGCTGAGTCCTGGACAGTTGGTCCCGCTTAGTCTATTGTCCTGGCTTCATTCACCATCCTGTGGCCCCTCCCAGCCTTGCCCCCGGGATCTTCACCTGGACACAGAGGTGGATGGAGTGAGCTGGGAGAGCTTGACGTTGGGAACTTCCACAGGGTACCCTGCAGGCAGAGCACCCCCAGATGACCTGGCCAGTGTTCTCATTCCAGTTGTGTCGGGCCTTGCTTGTGCTCCGGATTCCTTTCCCACAGCTGAGGACTGGTTGTCTGGATGAGGGCTGAGTGCATCCCGAAGACAGAAGCAGGGCTCAGAGGCTGCTGGGAGCCACGGGGTTTGTTGGGTGAATGAAACGAACCAGTTGATTTCCCTGGAGAAAATCCTGTCCTGTGGTTCTGGGGATGGTGGGGGGGCTCCCCCCCACCCCACGACCACCACAAAAAGTCACACAGTATTGTGTTTCTACAGTAGACATTTACGACAGTGCTCAGGGGCAGAAGCGTGAAATGGAAGTTAAGTAGGGCCACACTCCATCTGAGAGCTCCTAGAGGTTCTTCTCTGTCTTTGAAAGCTTCAGGTGGCCTAAGAGGACATTGGCCCATCCTGCCAAGACCCTTGCCTCTGTTCTTTTCTGTTTCTTCTGAGGACAGCATCACTGGACTCAGCACCCATCCAGGTCACCCAGCTGACCTTGTCTCCAGATCCCCGATCACATCTTTGAAGTCCTCTTTTGGAGTAAGACCTCTCCGAGGGGTGGGATGGACCCGCTTTGGCCAGGATGATGAGCAGCCCAGTGGCCTTCAGTGGCCGCGCTTTGCACTCTGGTCCCCAGTAAAGCACTGGTTCTGTGGTTCAAGGTCCCCTCCAGTCCTCTCCCTGGGGCATGGATGCCCACTTGGATGAGGGCGCCTGGATCCCTGGAGTGTGGAGCCCAAGCATGGCTGTGAGGCGTTCGGGGAGTGTTTCAAGACCTTTTTCTGCAGCCTTGGAACAAAACACGTTTGTTTGTGTTAAAAGTTTGAGTGGAGGGAAAGCATTTTGTGCACACACGGGCTCCTCTGTTTAGTGCCTGGGGGTCTCTAAAACCGGGCTGCTGCTGGGCTCTGTTTACCCCTGTGCATCTAAATTTAGAATTTAGAGTGGAAAGGCCGGAACCCCGCCTCTGTATTTCAGCCCCTTTTAAAACAGAGTCTGACGGCCCTTCGTTCCTCACCTGGAGGCTCCGGAAAGTTCCCGCCTCCCAGACTGCGCTGTGTCCTGGCAAGCAAGGCAGGGGAGCCCAGGGACTTGTGTGGGGGCTGGGGAAGGCTCAGCGTCAGTACCTCCTTGGATATCAGAGAAGCTAAAGTTGGGGTAGCAGCACTCAGTCCCACCCAGACCAGAGCTTTTCTTCTGCCCAGAGTTCTTTGTGAAGCCTAAGAGTGCAGTGAGACTCCAGGGTCCAAAAAACCCCTGTCAGAGGGCTTTCCTGAGGGAGAGGTCTTTACAGCTGGGTTTTGTAGGATGAATAGGAGTCCACAAGGTATATCCATCTTCCTTTTCTTACTGCCCACTAGCTATCTCCTGGAGGATTGGTTACACAGACTTGGCCAGGCCCTGTGAGGGTGATATCCAGGAATAATTTCCTCTTGGGGTATGGAGTTCAGCTCAGGCCAGTGGGGATTAGCCTGTGGGAGTCTCAGACCCCAGACCTTTCCAGAGACAGTGTTAGGAAACAGTGGGACAGGAGGAGGTGGGGTGGATCTAGGTGCAGAGCTGCATTAACGTCCCCTTGTCCCTGTGTGCCTGCCGCATGGGCCTGAACAGCTTGTCTAACCTCTCTGTGAAATGAGAACATGACATGGACCAGCGTCCGTGGCTCGCTGGAGACTTGAGTCAGTGAATGCACAGGAAAGCAAGGGTGCCGGGTGCACCTGCAGGTGGGCTTCTGGGCTGGTCCCCGGCCTCCCTTGGAGGCCAGTTCCTAAGTCTGCCTCAAGAGGGGAATAAAATACCACCCATGTGGCCTTCTGAAACAGAATGGGGGGCAGCTCGAAGCTTCCTGTGTCCCTAACAGGAGCATGGAGCTGCAGAGCAGCAGGCCATGGGAGAGCAGAGGACACGCCCCTGCCCGCCAGTCCCAGGCACCAGGGCTTGTTCCCATGGCTGCGGGCCTTATGGGTCCTGTCATTACACAGCACGGCTGTGGGCCGAAGCATGAGCAGCCCGTGCGCCCTCCCTGCCGCCTCGGTCCATCCGCCTGGGAGACGTGCAGATCCGCCTTCCCCAGGGCCAGCTGTGAGGAGAAGTTCCAGGCACCAGGGCTATAAAACAGCCCATTCCTGAGCTGCTTGTGTCTGAGAGTCCAGGAACAGCAAACAGCCCTGCCGGATGGGCCATTTCCTGGGGAGGATGGAGGACCCCGTTCACTAGACAAGGAGGGGTGAAGGGCCTGGGAAGGGCAGTGGGTGCTGGGCAGTTACTCGGTTGCCTACTCTTGCCTGGGCTCTTGGCTTCTATGACCGCCAGATTAGCCCAGGAGCAGAGAGGAGGGTAGGAGCAGGGTCTCAGGCCGCCACACCTGCCCGGCACATGTGCCCGCCTCCTGAGTACCTGCCGCCTTCTACCAGGACTCTTTGTGCTGTCTGACCCCTCCTTTCCCCTTCATCAGAGATTTTATCTTAGCATTAATTTAAATTTAAAAAATCAAAACTATTTCACTATAGCTTCATTGAATCATTTAAAGTATTTTTAAATAATTAAATGTTGCTATTAATGTTATATTGAAAAAAAAGTTTACCTGTACACCAACACGGAGTTAATGCTTCAGGTTTGAGTTCACTGGTAACCCCTGCACTTGGCACTCACAGCACCTGCGCCCACCCACAGATGCCGATGCCTGCCTTGCACCCATGGCAGGGTGGCCACTGGCTAGCATTTCACCCCCAACCCCGGACCTCTTCATGTCTTTTTGGAAGGGAGAAGTGCTGATGGAATTCAGAGCCATTTACTAAGCTGCAGCCCTGGATCTTTTGGGATTTTAAATTTTGAGACAGGTTCCTGCTAAGTCACTAAGTTACCCAGGCTGGGCTTGAACTTTGGATTTTCCTGTCTTGGCTTCCCAGGGTGCTGGGATTACATGCATGCACCACCGTGGTTGGCTCCTTTCCGTATCGTCCTGTGGAACATCATTTCTGTGGGTCCTATCTATCAACAGTTAATAAAGCTGAGAAACTTCTAAATGCTTCCATATTTATTTAAAAAGACCCATTTTATCATATATATAGAACAATTTTATGATAAGCCACTACATTTTCTCAAAGGAAAAAGTGATGCTGACCAGCGTGCGTTTATGCATGAATCTCTGAGTCTGGCTAGAGATACTGGGTCTTCCCCCCAGCACTTCTGTCAGTGCAGCTGCAGCCCACACCATGTGCTGGGACAGAGCAGAGGTGACCTGAGGCTGGGCCTGACCTGGGGGCTCCTGGAGAGCTCAAGGTACCTGGAGGTCCCAGCCCCACTTGGAGAAGCTGGTGCTGCTCTCCACCGCACAGCCCAGGCAGGCTGTCCTCCCACCCTGACCTGGTGACTGCAGGGATTCAAACCATCTGGCACAGCCGTCCTCTTCCATCCTCTCCAGGGTGCTGACTGCCACCACTGCACCATGACCTATCCCAGCCTTGTCTTCCACAGCCCATGCAGGAGGGGTTGCCCAGGCAGTGAGGCCGAGTCCTGCTTGAGTGGCCTCTCCAGCACATGTTTTGAGCCCACCACCAGGAGCTCAGGGACCCAGCGTAGTCTCAGGCAAGCAGCAAAGGCTGCCCAGGTACCTTGTAGGACTTTGAGGAATGAATAGGAGGTTGCTGGATACACCAATGGTGAGTGACTGACCTTCCGAGATGTTTGAGGTAGAGATGCTGGAGTCTACTCTCTTCAACTGTCTGGCTGCAGGAGCTATCTAGGCTCAAGGCTAGATGAGCCAGGGTCCCTGTTGGTTCAGGCCTTTCAGGCTGGTTTCTGGGCTTCCTTTCATGTGTTTTCCATGATTTGCCAATGGCCCAGGAAATATCTGTGGGTAGATGAACAAATGCACCGGGCCCCTGCTCTGCCAAGCCCTCTGGGCTGCGGCCTCGCCAGGTAGGCCGGCTCCCAGAACAGGCAGTGCTGTGTCTCCCTGCCCTGCCCAGCCCAGCTCTGCTGTATCTGGTGTCCCACACACGGCCCTGATTGAGCCAGGGCCCTAGTGGAGGCAGCTGTAGCCCAGCCCTCCCACGTGGGGAGGGCCCCACCATCAGCCCTGCCCTTGAGGTGGCCTAGCTCCGGCCTGCAAGTACATCTGTTCAGAGATGGGGGCTATATGCATGCAATGCAAGGTATCTGGGCCCATGCATGCCCTAAGCATGGCAGGTCATGCATGAGCACAGCCCTCCTCCACGTCACCTTGCCTGGTGTGCATGTGTCACCATGTTCCCTTGTGTGTCCCAGCATGTGTGTGTGGGTGTTCCTGGGAGTGTGCAGTGATTGGGATTGTGTGCCCATACACACAAAGCCGGGTGGTCCCTTTAAAGGGCTGGCAGTAAGCAGTTCCTGTGCACTCTGCTGATGGGTGGAATACGTGTATGTTTTAAGGGTGGTGGCGCCGCAGGGATGGTCCTGCATGGACAGTTGCAGAAGTACCTGGGGTGTCACCAGTGGAGGGGGTGGAGCTCAGGGCGGCTGGGGCTCAGCAGGGTCAGTCCTGTCATGTTGCTTGGCTTAAACTGAAATCTTCTGGTGCCTATGGGTACAGCTAAGTTCCCAGCGAACATCAACACGTCTACTGCCTGGGCTCTTCCGGCCCTCCTGCTGCAGCAGCCTTGAGCAGCTGTGTGAGTTATAGGCACCTGTCTCTGTTCATGCACCTATGTGTGCGTCCCTGCCTGACTCTGGCCCTGCTGCTTCTGCATAGTGGCAGAAGGAGGGCCTGCCAGGGGCTAGTGTGACCAGCAGTCACCACTGCAGTGTCATACTTCCTCTCTGGGCCACTGTTGGAGCATTAAGTGGGCTCCTGCCTTCCACCTTGGCCCAGTAGGGTGGGCCTCAAGTGGAGGCCTCTGCACAATACTCAGCCAGGAAGGCCTTCCTGAGGTTAGGGACATAGTTGTCACGTGGCCCTGAGGGATATATGCTGGGCTGCCCTGAGTGGGCTATGCAGAGCAAGGCTGCAGACCACAGGCAGCAGGTTCCAGCTGCAGCAGCAGGAACACCACACAGACTGTGCTGCTGCCTGGGCGAGAGCGTGTCCATGGTATGAGTCGTCCTTGGAGCCAGGTATCGGAGCCAGGCTCAGGGCTGGTCCTCGAGGTCCACTCACAGCCACACAGTCAGCCTCTGGGTGCGGCCTGGCAGCTGGCCACAGCCAGGGTGGGCTTCTGAGTCCCCATAGGACTGCATGTTCTGCTGTGCCAGAGGCCCAGGAGCAAACCTCAGATGCCAGTGGGGGGCAACCTGGGAGGGGGAGCAGCCCTTTGCTCCTATTGTCCTGCCGCACGCCCTGGACAGACAGCTCCCCCACCAAGAAGAAGGCAAGAGCCTTGTCTTGTTCTCTCAGAAGAGAGAAAAAATGAAACATCTGGAGCCCTGGGGTGGTGGCAGGAAGTGGCACGTCATCCTATCCCAGCTCTTTGTGGCCAGCCAGCCTCAGTGGGAGCTCCCGGCCTCCTGGGGGTCGAGAGTAGCGATGCTGGTGGCCGGGGACAGGGCGGGCAGTGGGGCAGACAGGCCTGTCCTCCTGTGGGTGGGCTCTGTGGCCTACGTGCCCTGTCTCAACACACCAAACTCTTTGTGCACGGCCCTGGTGGGCTGTACCAAGTGTGGGATCAGGGTCTGGGGACTCGAGCCTTCTGTGTGCTCTCCTGATCCTCCAACTGAGCTGCATGGCAGCTGTAGGACAGTAGCTGTCTTGGTGGTTGGGACTCCTAGTAGCCATCTTCAGGGTGGGAGCAGGGACCAGGCAGGTACCCTCTTACAGTTCTAGGCTTGTTTGCCACTGACCGCTGTCCTCCTTCACAGGTCACGGTCACCACCATCGGCTATGGTGACAAGGTACCCCAGACCTGGGTTGGGAAGACCATTGCCTCCTGCTTCTCTGTCTTTGCCATCTCCTTCTTCGCACTCCCAGCGGTAGGTGCCCGGGGGGGGGGGGTAATCACCACGCCTGCTTCCCAGCAGACCGGGGCCCTGAGCAGCAGGTCCTTCCCTGTGAGCACCTGTCACTGGACCTGGGACATAGCCTCTCCTGCTTCCAATCCCCAGGGTCCTGTGTAATGGGGTGGGAGGCAGCCTGGTGTGGCTCTGCATGAGGATGGTGAGGTGTAGGCAATGTGGTTGCCTGGTATGGCCTCATGTCATTGCAGAGTAGAACTGTTCCTGGGGTGGGGGAGTGGGCATCCTGCACCACAGCCAGGGGTGTCCGTCCTGCCCCTCCCAGAAGTCACAGACTGAGGGCAGGAGTATATTGTCCACTGTGCATTCAAGTGGGCAAGTGCATACATGTGCATATGTGCAGTGTGTGTGAGCAGGTGGTATGTGTTGTTGTATATGCATACTGCATTCATGTTGTGTGTGTACACCAAGTGTCTGTGTCTGTGTAGGTGTCTACATATGCACTGTATTGGGCCAGGGAGATGGCTCAGTGGAATAATCGCTTCCCTGGCAAGTGCAAGGGCCTGAGTTCAATGCCTGGTTCTGGAAAAAAAAAAAAGAAAGAAAGAAAGAAAGAAAACATATGCACTGTATTTGTGTGGCATGTGTATATGTTGTGTCTACACATGTGCATGGATGGCATGCATATGCACACATGTATTTGCACATGTACATATGTATACAGGTTTGTATATATGACATGTTTTTTATATATACACATGTTCATTACATATGTTTAAGGGTATGTCTAGCTAATGTGCATATCTATGCACATGCCTGTGTAGACATGCTACATGTGTTGATGTGTGTCTTAAGTGCATGTGTCCACATGCCACAGGTTTGGTACTAGTATGTATGTCATGCATGTGGGGGTGGGCTCAGTCCCTCCCTAGATTCATAGTACCCTGAAAGCTGCACCAGCCATCTGCATGGTGACAGCAGCATTTGCCTCAGCTGGGGCTGCTTCTGACGCGCAGCCCGATCTCAGCAGTGTAGTCCCTGCCCTGACACCTGCATACGGGCTCACCCACTTTGCTCTCCAGCACAGTCCCTAAGATAGTTTGAGCCCTTGCTGGAGGCCCCAGGCCTGAGCTTTGCTCTCCAAATGGGCAGGCTGAGGAGCACCTCCTCCCTGTGCAGGTCTGGCCTCTAAGAGCTAAAGTTGGAAACTGCCACGTCCTCCACATCCTTGTCTCCTGCCTGGGCCCTGGTCAGTGGCAGCCTGCACGGGGGTGAGCCTCATTACTGTTCCTTGCAGGGGATCCTTGGCTCTGGGTTTGCCCTGAAAGTGCAGCAGAAGCAGAGGCAGAAGCACTTCAATCGGCAGATCCCAGCCGCTGCATCACTCATCCAGGTGTGCCCTGCGCGCTCGGCCTCAGCCTCCTCCCGTCGTCATCACTGTCACATCCAGCGCTTGTGTGCATCCAGGAATTGGAGCCACCCTTGGCCTCTGCACTGACCCAGCCTCTGGGATGCAAGGTCTTTGTACCGTGTGCCCTGCCCATGGCAAGGGCACCCCACGGGGGGAAAGTACCTGCTTTTAGGGTACCCGATGGATACAAAAGCACAGGGCCTGTCTCCTTCCATGGCAACACCTGTCAAAAACACCAGTGGGCTAGGGACAAAGTGTGATAGTGGACACCCCAGGATCTATGGCCCTGTCACTTCCCAGCAGCCTGGGGCTGCAGCTCTTGCTCCTTGTCGCTCTCTAACCCCAGCTCAGCACAGGTGGAGTCTTGGACGGAGGAGGTAAGGGAGCCCAGGTGACTGTCCCCAGGAGTGAGGTCTAGCTTGGGCAGTGGCTATTGTCCCAGTGAAAGGTGGCACAGGCCACCTGTGAGTCCTAGCCTGGAAGTCACAGAAGGTGGAAGCTGAGGGTTCCAGGGGAAGAGAAGTCCTGCCGGCGGTGGGAGATACACTGGGCACTACTGTCACCCGGAGCCCACTGGAATGCTCCAGAGAGCTGGAATGTCAAGTTAATGTCAGTTAAAACTTGGGCTCAGAAGCCATTCCAAAACCATGGCCCTGTACTCTTTGCTGGCAGGGGCAAGAAGGGGTTGGGAGAAGGGCTTGAGGCATAGGTGTTGTCAGACTGAGTGGGCCAGTGTCCAGTCACATACATGACTGTCCTCCCAGTGTGGTGGCTGTGGTGCATGGAGTAGTGCCCTGGACACCTGGGCTGAACCCCTCCTCCCCAGCAAAGGTCTGAGGTCTTGACAGGCTGAGGTGGGTCAGGGTCACCTCACAGGGCAGGACCCAGTGAGGTGGGGTGGCTGTCAAGAGCCATGGCTCTGTAATTGTGGTGCAACTTGAGTCTCCACCCTGTTCCTCTGAAACCCTTCTAGAACCAACGGTCTGGGACCTGGACCTTAGGGACGATCAGGAAGGAAATGCCAGCCACCATAAAGCGAGGGGCCGTGACTGTATGTTCCCTTCTCAGGCCTGCCTTTATGACCCCATAGTGTCTCCTTTTCGAGTGACCATAAATCAAGCCTATAAAACCCTCACTGTGACAGAGCATCCGCAGCAGAGGCACGTATGAGTCCCCTTCCATGGGAGTTGTACATCCTGAAAACAAGGGGCTTCCTCAGAATCCACAGTCTCAAAGAGAGGATTTGCTGGGACCTGACATAGAAACAGTGGGCCTCGTACGTGCTGCGGGGCACACAGGAAGGGACGTGCAGAGAGAGATGCAGGCGGCCCTGTGTGATGTGGCGCAGATGGATCAGCAGATACACAGGACACGTAGACCTCGGGGGCCTCCGGTTGCCCGGGTCACTGGGTGAGAGAGCGGATGGCCGTCACGTCTGTTCCAGGCATTCATAATAAGGATAGCATAGCACTCAGGAGTCCTACCCAGGGGAAGGGGGGCATCTTCCTCAAGGTCACAAGGCGGGCAAGGATAGGGCTACTGCAATGTTCTCAGAAGAGATCCTGGCCCCAGCCCACCTCAGTGCTGCGCAACTTCTCTTATTTCCCCACCAGTGTGTCTCTTCCTCCAAGTCATCTCCTGTAGTGATAACCATAGGGGTCCTTCTCCGTCAGTGCTGGCCAGCATTGTAGAGACTGAGAGCCCAACCTGCAACCCCAAGCCCACTTCCTTATCACAAAGTGCTAACGTTGCAATTAAATCTCAACAATGAGGCTTTACTTGAGAAAAAAAGAACTCATACAACTCGTGGCATCCTCACAGAGAAAGCTCTGCATGCCCACTGGAGCATGCATGTTCTCCACCACTGCTCTAGACCATAGACTAAAAGCTTCACCCATGGACACCGGAGACCTCCTGTAGCTGCATGATGGCACTGAAGTGACCTGCTGCTTTCTGACCCCTCGGTCTCATTCCCGACCAGCTCAAGACTTGCCACACCCCACCCAGTCCCTACACTTGTCCCAGATGACCTGTCCTCTGCATCCCTTGGCCTCCCAGTGGGTCCTGTTGTTCAGATCTTTGCCTGAACACTAACCTCACCATGAGTGTCTAATCTGTATAACTTCATGTGTCCAGAATCTGGTTGAGGAATGGTCAATAGGTGGAGCTCTGACAAGCAGAGGAGTAGGGGGTGGATCAAGGCTCCCAGGAAGAGGCCTCTGGGGTACCTAATCTATGAACGGTAGATACTCACGTGCAGGGTACTGAGTTGTTGGGCCTGGAGGCACAAGCCCGATTGTCAGGACAGAAGGCCTGAAGGCAGAGGGGCTCCCTGGGGTGGGGGGTGGGGCTGAAACTTCCTCAGCATACCTGTGAAGTTCTATGGGTAACAGTCCTTCTTGCCCTCTTGCAGACGGCATGGCGGTGCTATGCTGCTGAGAACCCTGACTCTTCCACCTGGAAGATCTACGTGCGGAAGCCTGCCCGGAGCCACATGCTGCTGTCCCCTAGCCCCAAACCAAAGAAATCCGCTATGGTAATGGTACCTAGTTCTGCCTGCCAACAGGATGGGCTGCCTTTTAGCAGGTGGGGTGTCATAGAGCCACAGATTATGGTCAGGGTGCCAAGAGACATTTGGCTACAGTCTTTCAGCTTGGTGTAGCTCACATCAGGGCATTGGCACCATTCTGGACCCTCAGGCTACATACCCAAGCCTGGGTGCCTGTCATCCCAATGTCCATACCCTTGTGGCCATGCAGGCCTGGCCACTCCAAGGACAGGAGTATGGGAGGACTAGTGAAACTGCCCAGTACAGGATATGCTAGATTCTGGTTGGTTTCTAGAAAGCAGACTCTTGAGAAGCACTTGGTGTTGGGCTTTCCACGTGCCACTGGGGAGAGTGGTGGTATACCAGCTCAGAGAAGAGGGTGTCAAGGCCACAGAGTAAGGAGGTTCCCATAGGCTATGCACAGGGGTCTTATGGTTTGGCTGGGGTGAGAAGTGAAGGCTTGTGATTACTCCCTTCCTGGATCCAGCCCACACCCTCCTCAAAGTGGCAACTCCTAGCTGCTGCTGGAGTCATTATATCTATTGTTTTAACTGCCAGAGCACTGTTCCTGGCTTCCACACAGTCTTCTCCAGTCCCATCCTTCTCCAGATGACCTCCTTAAAGAGGCCCTGGCTTCCTCCAGTCTGTTCACCCTTACATTCTCTGTTGCCACAGTCCTATCATACTCCCCTGGTGCAACCTACAGTATTAACTGTTTACTGGGTCCCATGTACCTGCACTCAGTAGGCTGTGAGGCCCTGCTAGTACCATTATGGCATGGGCCCACCAGAGCCTGTCCCCTCTCTGAAGCTGTTAGAACATGTGCTGAGCCAGGTTCCCTGGCAGGCACATACTACAGGCCAGGCCAGGGCTGCTATGGGTGCCCTGGGGCCCACAGAGGGCCTGGAAAAAGATGCTTAGGAACTGACAACTTATCGTATGACTTTTTTCTTTTTTAGGTAAAGAAAAAGAAGTTCAAACTGGACAAGGATAATGGGGTGAGTCCTGGAGAGAAGATGCTCACAGTTCCCCACATCACATGTGATCCCCCAGAAGAGCGGAGGCCAGACCATTTCTCTGTTGATGGCTATGACAGTTCAGGTAAGGAAGCTCTAGTGTGGCAGGGTGGGGAAGGGCAGGACCAGATCATCTGGTGTTTCTCAAGGGTCCCCACAGAGCACACACAGCACTGCTTTTCTTGGGAGGCTGAGCACAAGAATGAGTTTTTTTCTTGGACTGGAATCTCTGCTAATGGAGGATGAACAGACAAGGCAACCTTCTAGAAACTTCTAGAAACTGGAAGCATTTTAGCTGCTTTCCCTAAGAATCTTTCCTGAGGCTGAAGCTCTCTGAACATTCTAGTGATAAAAACCTATGCTCTGTAGGACCTGGTGACAAAATAGCAGCGGTGCCCAGGATTCCATGTTCCAGGTCCTGCTTGAAGAGTTTCATCCCTGTTAGACTACCTAATAAGAGTCTTTCCTGGATGTTGGGAAGGGGATGCTATGAGCCCAGAGCACAAACAAACTTCCAGGCCACACAGCAGCAGTGTGCCATGCTGGTCATGAGTGTGATACACTTTCACCAACCTTAACCACTCCAAAGAGTGCTTCTGGCTGACCAGACACAGGGAGGGCAGCCTGTGGGGACCCTGCAGGTCCTTTCTGTGTTCCTGGGTTGTGTTAGAGACCAAGGCAGGAGCAGGAGGTCTCTCTTTCCAAACAGACTTAGGGAGCACCCAGGAGGTTTCCGTCATCATGAGACCCAATTCTGTGGAGCATTGGGTTGCTCAGGGTGGTGGGCAGCTCTATGGGTTGTGCAAGTCTGAAAACCTCAGATTTCTGGCCATGATGTTTCGGAAAGGTAAGCAATGGGGTTTCCACACAGACCTTGTAAGTTGAAAAAGGGTGGCCAGGGTGGAAGAGATCTAGTGCTCACTGGCAGCTCTGCCTTCTCTGGCAGCTTCAGAATCCAGTCCTGGAGGACCCCGATTCTCAATGGCTAAGTTCTCTATCAGCTGTCTTAAAGCTAAATGTGGATAGTTCTGGCTTTTTCTTCTGATGCCAGCATGGGCCAGGCATTTTAGGGAATATTCACAAAGCTCCATCTCAGGTCTTTGAAATATCTGTACTTCCACTAGGACTAGAATATAACCTGCATTTTCCCAGGAGAAAAGATATGAAAGTCCTTTGGTAGCCATAACCTCATGCAAAGGCCCCTTTTGTCACCCTATGGTCCACTTCCTCTGAGGACACATGGTGGGGACTGTGTTCTATGCAAAGACAGTACAGCTGCCCTCAGTATCCAGGGGATCCATGTCTACAGTTCAACCAACTGCCGACCACAAGCATTAAAAAAGAAAATTGAATCTGTATTGAATACCTACAGACCTTTTTTTGTCATTACTCCCTAAACAATACAGTATAGCAATTATTTACCCACATTTACATTGTATTGAGCATTATGATTTAATATTGGAGGATGAATGTAGGTTATATGCAAATACTGTACCATTTCATAGAAGGGACTTGAACATCCATGGATTTTAATGTCCTGCAATAGGGAGTGTGACTGTATTTATTGACTACTGGTGCTGCATCACTGGTAAGGCATTTTAGGGAATATTCATAAAGCTCCAACTCAGGGCCTGGACCCTAGGATGGAAAAGGCACCTGTTTTGGAAGCACTTGACTGTTGCAGGCCCAGGCAGGAATAATCTAGACCTTACCCTAGGAAGCAAGGGACAGTTCTCCACTTCTGGAGAGAGAGGTTAGAAGATCAGGTCAAGTACACCTATGTTTAGGAGCCCCTTCCCCTCTACCTCCTGGTAGTTTCCTAATGGACACCTAGTTTGCCAAGGCTGTGTGATGGTTCCTTTGGCCCAGTGTCTACCCATCAGAATCTTAGCTGTACTTCCTCCACCCTCCTAGGGCAAGCCCTCCAGTGAGATGCCCAGTTGGGACGACCTGTTTTCTTGCTTTTCCTCATCCCATTGATGGCCAAACATCACTCTTCCAGATCCTGAAAGCCAGTCCTTGTCATAGCATGCTGGATGGCCAGAGCTGGCAGCCCAGCAGAGAGAAGCAGTCCATACACTGGACCCCTCCCAGGCAGGTGGAGCTCAGATTCAGAACCAGCAGTGTGCATCCAACAGCTGACCTGCCTTGATGCTTTTCCCCTCAGCTCTTTTGTTATTTTTTTATTATTATTTATTATTATTGTCGTCTTTTTTTTGAGGGGGTCTTGCTATGTAGTTGAGACAGCCTTGAGCTCACTTTGTAGTGTAGGCTATTACTGAACACACAACAATCCTACTTCAGCGTCTCAAGTGCTGGGATTACAGGTGATCACCACTCAATCTGGATCTATTGTCATTTCTGTATCACTTTCTTCCCCTCTCAAACCTCATCCCAGTTGCCTGGGACCTACCAGAGTGTTCTGAAACTGACTAGAATGTTCCAGGATGCACCAGAACATTCCATTTTATTGGCAGTTGTAAAGACAGTATCACCATCTAGACCTTTGCAGAGGGTGACAGACTGCCCTGTTTTTGATCTCTTGTGCTCAGGTGCTGAGGCATGGCCCACCAAGCTCCAGCTTATTCCAGGACAGCTGACTGTTGTCATATCTTTGATCATTGTCTGCACAACTGCATCTTAGCAGAAGGGGCAGGCAGTGTTCCAGAAAGGGGATGTGGTTGTTCCCTGTTTCTTGAGGCTGTGCCGGGCATCTATTTGTCAAGCCCAAGCCTGAGTGCCCCTCCACTGGGAACCAGCTTCCCTGTGGCCTCATCAAATGGCTGGGATTTGGCTCAGACTGGGACACATCGTGATGCACCACTGGGACATGCTCCCTGCCTGCCCATTGGAGCGGGCACAAAGGGCAATTGTGCCAACAAATGCCCACTGCCCCCACAGCTCTGGCTTGGGGGGTAGGGCTATTGTCTGGATGCAAATGGGGGCCTTCTGGGAATGCTAATAGGCAGGTTGGGCGTGACCAGAGGAAGCTGGGGATGCAGCTTGTGTGCCTGTGTTGGAGAAGCCTCATTCTGTGTTTGCCGAGCAAGGGGCTGCCCAAGCTGAGGCCACGCATTCAGTCTGTTTCATGTTATTAAGTCGTCAGTGATGTCTGCAGCATGTTAATGAGGTACAAGTGCAGAAGAGGGCAGGCACCTTTTGTAGAAGGCTCCCACATCAAGGTTTTTTTCTCTCCTGCTAATGTGATACGTTAGCCTAAAACAGAGCCACTGGATTTTGGAGTCTGAGGTATTGGCTGGGCCCCCAGAAACCAGAAGTTGCCTCTGCCCTGTGGGTCACCCGATATGCCTGTGTCTTCCTTACTTGGGAGACTCTTGGAAAGCCCCAGCATGGAGAGACAGAGTGCTAATCCCCGGGCAGATGCCATCACTGGGAAAGCCTCGCAGTCCCTGCTCCCATGAGGCAGGGCCCAGGCAGCCATACACACTTCCACCACCAGGGCTAACCCTCGCCTGACATATGCCTTCTGGGTGTCAGAACTGGGCAAGTTGGTCAGAAGCCACCTCAATCCTGTCACCCAGCCACACAGCACATACTGTCCTCCTGCACATGGCCTTCTGGAACATAGCAGGGTGCTGCTCCTGCAGCAGTGGGAGAGAGGGCACTGCAGCATAGGCCCAACTTACAAATGGAGAAACAGTCCCAGGACCATACAAGACCTCACAACACACACCATTGGGCTCACCCAAGAGGCCTATGCAGCTGTATCTGTAGACCTTTACACGGGTACGCAAGGGGCAGTGTCCCTGTGCAAGTCCATCAGAAACTAGACCAACCTACAGCTAGGGTGAGGTGTCAGATCCTGCAGAGAATCTGTTCTATCTACCACATCAGGGTCTCTGCCATTTCTTCCCAAGGCACAGAGTAGAGACATCAGAAGTCTAGAGTAAGAGCTCAGAGGGACCCAGCCAATAAAGCACAGTATTGTCCATTACTCAAAAGGATTTGTGGGAATCCAGGCCATATGCCCCTCCACTTGCCAGCACCAAAGGCCTGGGTTTCCAGCTCTGCAGAGGCAGAAGTTGAAGGCCAGGCCAGGGACTTACAAGGATGAGGAACTGTTGTCTATACTCAGGCCTAGAGTACTTGATACTCATGTCCTAGCTGCTGCTGCTGCTGCTTCCAGAGATTCTGCAGACTCACTGTGTGTTTAGTGGGGCATCCTGCCTAGGAGGTAGAGTGGGTACGTCACATGCAGTCCCCAGTGTTTGTCCCCATTTGGGTTCCTAAGCTCTGCCTATGAGCCTGACACAGCAGAATGTAGGGATATATACCCTCAAATGCTCCTACTCACCTGGTACACTTATCAGACAAACTGAGCCTCATTGGTTCTATATCTCTTATGTGTTAGAGTCATGCATTTCTGTGGCTCCCACAGGATTATTTTGTTCTATGTTTTAAGATAGAGTCTCACTATGTATTTCAGGATAGGACTAAGCTCACTATATAGCCTAGGGTGACCTTGAACTCCTGGCAATCTTTCTGGCTCAGCCTCCTGAGCGCTGGAATTATAGGCATGCACCATCACACCCAACTAATCAATTCTAGGGGCCGGGGAGATGGCTCAGTAGGATAAGCACTTGCTTGGCAAATGCAAGGATCTGAGTTCAATCCCCGGTTGCGCAAAAAAAAAAAAAAAAAATCAATTCTATCTGGATCTCTCCACCAAGCCACTATCTCTAGCTGGCCAAGGAACTTCTGAATCTCAAGGGGACTTTGGCAGACTTTGAGTCCTATTGCCCACCAGTCTCGTGGGCCAGTTTTGTCTTCATAGATCATCCTTTGTATTAGTTATTTAGTGTCAGTACTGTGTAAGATTGAGATTGGATTACTTTGGTTCACAGATTTACAATTTCTCTTCTTACATATTAACTGTACTTAATCACTTCCTCTCTGAGGTCTTCTGTGGCTGTATATTCAGTTTTAGCCTATTTGTATTTTTAAATTTTGTGTTTGCTCATAAGTGGTGCTTTGCTTGGGGGAAAGTTACAAGTTTCTTGGTGTATTGTCTCTGAGCATTCTGCAGATATAATTCCACTTTCTCCTGGCTTCTCTAGGTAGTTAAATAATGATCATCTCTTCCTAAGTGACTTCTGTTGACTATGAAAACTTGTCAGAAGCTTTGATGTTTAGTAGTTTCATCCCAGCGTGTCATGGAGATGAACTATTTTTATTGCCTACACTTGTTTGTGATTTTGATTCTTAAATCTGAGGGCTTCTATAGCCTACCATATGTGGAGGTTAGTGCCACAGTAACAGATTTCTTAGCCTCATGCAGGCAAAAATCTATAGTTAACACTAAACGAAGAAAACACCAACTATTTTCCCCATAAGATCAAGCGTGCAGCATGAATGTCTATTCTTAGCATTTCTGGTCACCATTAAACAGGAGGTTCTTGCCAGTAGAATAAGGCAAGGAAAAGACATTTTAGACAGGCAGAAAAAGAAGTATGAAAGTTTTTATTTTTTTATATTTTGTGTGTCTACGTGTAGAAAATCTGATGCACATAGAAGTTTATCATTTTTAGAGCTAATACGTGAGTTTTTAAAAGGGAGAGATAATAAGATCAAACTGAAAAATTCAACTGCCTTTAAATTATAGCTGCAAATAATCTTTAATTTAATTTTTTACATAGCACTTACAGTACCATTAGAAATATGAAGAGCGTAAGTGATAGGAGCTCCAGTGGTGTGATAGGTTAGTATGGTACCGCTGTTACATAACTGACAACACACAGAGGAAAGAACTGTGTACTGAAACCTACTAAATATTACTGAGGGAGATTAGAGGGTATCAAATATAAATGGAGATACATACCATGTCCACAAATCACAAAACACAATATTCATAAATGGGATGGAGTGCCAGTAAAAATTTGAGCATGAAAATTGTGCTTTTTCCAAAAGCAGGTTTGAAAATGATCACAATATTGGCAGAGTAACAATATCAGTGTAGTGTTAGCTTAAAGATAAACAAGTAGATCAATGAGGCAAAACAGAGCAGACAGACCTACCTAATCTATTTAATCTAGACATAAAGGTAATTTAGTGGAGAACAGTCTTTTAGATCAATAGTCTCGGAACAATTGGGTAAACATGCCCAAAGATGAACTTAGATCCACATCCTATCCAAAAACAATGAATGCAAAATTTATCTCAATTAAATCCAAAGCCTAAGACTATAGAACTTATAGGAGAAAACAATTCTATGACATAAAAACCACAAATCATAATAGGAGCAAACTGATCAGTTGGACTAATCAGAATTAAAACATTCTCTTTAAATGAAATCATTATGAAAAGACAAACCAGAGAATGAGAAACACTGTTTTAAAATATTTATATCTATAAAGGATTTCTAACCAGAATATAAAGGACACTTACAACTGAATAATAATACAAGTAGTAAGTTATACAAAGGAGCAAAAGATGTAAACAGACACTTCAGCAAAGAAAATAGATGGGAAAAGTGGCTCACACAAAAACATGCTCAACTACATCAGTTAGTACTACATAATTATTAGTGTCTAAAATTAAGGAATTTGATAAGACCAAGTGTTAACTAGGACTCAGAGGAGCTAGAATTCTACACAACCCTGGTGGAAGTCCCAAGCCCAAATTTGTGTAACTACTATGGAAAACAGCATTTTCTATGAATGCACCATATTCTCCAGCTGTTCTCTTGCTAGGTCTTTAACTAGGAGAAGCAAGAACATATGCATCTACTAACGCTTATACATGGTGTGAAAACTGGAAACCAAAAACTGGAAGCAGCTCAAATGACATCAGCATTTGAATAGATTTTTTAATCAGTTCTGATGTACCCCTATAATGGACTAGTACTCCTGAAATATAAAGGAATGAACTAGAGAAAAGGGAAAGGCTCCCTTGGAAGCAAGGAAGGTGCTGTGTAATCACCGACGAGCTGAGGCGCTAGCATCTCCTAAAATGCCTGATTACCTTGGCACAGACCAGCGGAAAACAAAAGAGGATGAGAAGGGAAAGTCCATCCGAGCTCTGAATGAGGGGGATATTGCTTTGCTGAAAACTTATGGTCAAAGCACGTATTCCAGACAGATCAAGCAGGTTGAAGATGACATTCAACAAC
>NDGM011098773.1:0-21300 GCA_002564305.1 Octomys mimax | reverse complement strand
AGAGAGAGAGAGAGAGAGAGAGAAGAAATAGGGGAGAGACAGACAGACAGAGACACAGAGAGAGACAGAAAAGAAAGCACTAGAGAGGGGAGAGGAGTTTGGAAAAGGGTCCATTCCTGATGTCACTCCAACAGTGAGAGCAGGCACCAGGGAAGTAAGTGACCTTTGGACTGGGCCTGAAGGGCAACCCAGAAGGTCAGGAGCAGCAGTACTGCCTGGAAATGGGACCAAGCCAAGAGAACGGAGGATTTAGCCGAAGCACCGCCTGTTGAGAGGCCACAGGAGATAATGCCGAAAAGAGCATTTTAAAGTCAGTTCATCATGCACTTCCTGATGCCAGGCAGTCTTCTAGGTGCTGGTAATGCGAAGGCAAAGCAGCCACCACTACCACCCCCACTCTGGGACACCATGATGGGGGAGAGACCTCAAGGAGGATAATTAAAGTGTGAAAGAAAGAATGGGGACAACAGGGCAGGGGCCTCTGCTCTGCATCCAGTGGTCAGGGAAGACTGAGTAGAGACAGAGGGAGCAGGAGCCAGGCTCCTGCCGCAGCAGGCGTGGGTGTCAGGGGCTGGCAGCAGAAGTAAGTGTGCACCCTCAGGCCTCCCAGGATGTCGGTACGCCTGTCCTGGGCTCTGGCGGGGCCCATGGAGGAGTTCATGCTCGCCCCACCCCATGAGCTTGAGTGCCTTTCTTTCATTTTGCTGCACACAAGATGCTGGGCAGCACTTGGGTTTATTCTCTGCTGATCCTGCAGGTAGGATTTCTTCACACTGCTGCTTGGCCTCCTGGGCTCCCCATGTGCCTCTCCACTGAGCACTCGTGGGAACCCTACGGAGGAGGGAATTTCCCTCACTTGTTGCTGTGTTCCCTGGGTCTGCCATACAGCAGGGGTTGGCAGCTCAATGTTGCCCAAGAAATACTTGGTGAATAAACATGCTGAGGGGCAGCGGAGCTCCCCAACTCTTGAGAGGGACCCATGAGAAGTAAGGGTTGGTGGGAACAAAGACAGCGGAGTAGTAGTGGGAGAGTCAGTCTCGCTTTCAGGGTCAGGGTGTCCGCCTTTCCCGAGGAGGTCAGTCCTTGGGAACTATGAATGTGAGGCATCACGCCGTCACTCCACAGTATTTCCTTTAAGAATCCCCCTCCTCTCACACCCTCTCCTGAACTTATGGATGAGGCTGACAAAGGGAAAGAGTGAATTTTTTTAAAAAGAAAAGAAGGAAATCTCACTTAGGAGACTGTCCCTTCTGGCCCCACATGCTTGAATGACTTGTTCGCACGCTATCACCCAGGCCTCTCTGCCTGTCCCCCTAATTGCTCCACCAAGCTACCTCTGTCAGTTGGGGAGATGGGCCTTTGCACCCCACTTTTGTCTAAAGACTTGTAACTCCCTCTCCTGCACTCCTGCCCTCTGCATCAAGGACTAGTGATTTTCCACTTGTGATAGTGATTTACTTTATCCAGGACTCTCAGCGGCATCTCTCCAGGGCCAGGGAAGAGTGCAGGGAGCTGGGCACAGAGGGCAGGCAGTGCACGGCTTGTGGCGGCCGATGGAAGGTGCTGCCCTCCCTGATGCCTGCTGTGGATCTGGGCCTCCATCTGCTGAGGTGTCCTGGGTTTTCCTACGATGCAAGGAAAAGACAAGGCCCAGGACAAGGACATTTTGCTTTTCCCACATGTTTATCCAGACATTTTTTTTTTTTTTAAAGATGGACATTTCAAATGCTGCTTATTTTCTCAGTGAAAAGAAGAAAAGACAGTGTTTCTCTGTGTAAGTCACACACACACACACAGCGACAGAGAGACAGAGACAGAGACAGACAGACAGACAGAGAGAGAGAGAGAGAGTGAGAGTCTTGGGGAGGAGGGAGAGGGAAGAAGGGGGAGGGGAGGGATGGAGGAAGAGAGGGAGGCAGACACTGGGTGATGTAACTGGGACTCCGAGGGCCCCAACAGGCCTCCGTAGGAGAGACGGCCTTGGTATTATCAGGCTCTCAGTCTGAGCTCCTAGTGCTCTGTGCCAATGGTGGGGGCAGGAGAGCCCCAAACTGGGGTCCACCACACAATGGTGGCACTCTGATCCAGCAGCGGGACCCAGAAGGGACCACGAGCATCCCAGGACAGCACACAGTGAAAAGGCTGAGGAGGACCCAACCGTCTCCTTCACTGATGGCGCTGCTGCCACGCACGGCTGCTGAGGACCAGGCCAGCATGGACTGACCGCTCCTTGCCAGGAGTTCACCTGGTCGAGCCCTCTCCCTTGGATGTCTGCTTGACTCACTGAGAGAGCAGGGACAGACACAAAGGCCTCCGCGTTCTGGCTCTTACAGGGTTAGGACCCAAACAGCAGAAGCCCGGATGATGAAGACAGCGAATGAAAGATCACCAAACTCATTTTCGTTGGGCTACTTCTCAACACAGCATATGTAGGGGAGTAGGTGTGTGTGTGTGTGTGTGTGTGCCTTCACTGAATAAAATTTTAATTTTAAAATATTAGCTAAGGCTTAAAAAATCCTGAACCTTTATTGTAGGGAAAAAAACTGGAAAACTTTCATTACAGGCGTAAGTGGGAGTTTTAATATATGTGTTGAATTGGTAAGAAATTTGAATAGCTGCAGTGATCTGGAGCAATATATAATAAATTGTTTCAAGGTAAAATTGAATACTTAATCATTTAATACATACTGGAGAGGTTTTGAGTTTGTAATAAGAAAAGTTCCATGTTAAAATTATTAACTCATATTTTCATGCCAATGCTTAATAAAAAATCAGAAAGGATGTTTCCTTTATGATTTCCTACCGCCTTTTTTTTCCTTCAGCTCAAATGTGGCTAATACATAGCTGAAGAATAAGATCGTTAGCAACTTGCAGTTTCATTTCCAAGCTGAAGGTCACCACAAATGATCAACTATTACAGTTTATTCTTCTAAATACTTCAGTACTCTGTCCATGAAAAAAATGGACATACACATTATAATGCTTTATCAGGAATTTTATCCTTATATTAGAAATGCAAATAGAGACATCTCCTTTCAAACTGATGAATAGGTGAAGTGGTTCATTGGTTCAGCAATTTATTTAGCAATATTTACAGAGTAGATACTATGTTTTAGGCACAATTCTAGGTGCTAGACCCTCACAATGTCTAAAACTGAGTCTGATTTTGCTGAGGAGGTGTCACTGGAAAATTCAAATAGAAGGTCCTTTCGCCTATGTTTCATTTGTTGAAAAAGATTCTTACGAGGATGTATTTTGTTTGGGCCCTCTATACTTAAATGTTAAAAATTAATAGATGACATGAAAACCAGAGGCAACAGAAAGGAGGATATGGTAGACTCCATTAACATTAAGAAAGGTGTATATTGAAGGATACTTTTAAGGGAGTGAAAAGAAAACCCACACATGGGAAGAGAGACTTATAAATCATATGTCTGAAGAGGATTTAATGCCTAGAATACATAAATAACTTCTTCAGTTGAAGAACAGTAAGACAATCCAACTGAAAAACATGCAAATGCCTTGAATGAGCATTTCTCCAAAGAAAACACACATTGGCCAATAGCCATGTAAAAGGACGCCATGACAGTCATTAGAGAACTCCAACTCAATGCTGTAAGGAGACACCACTTCATAGCTGCCTACGGGAGAGGAAATGTTGGCAAGAGTGTAGACAAATTGGTACCCTATACTTCACTAGTGGAATGCAAAATGCTGCGCCTGCCATGTGGAAAATAGCCTGGCAGCTCCTTAAAAACTTAAAACACCAAATTATCATATGCCCAGCAATTCTACTCAATATAGTCCCAAAGAATTGAAAGCAGAAGTAGCTATCCTGAGGTATACCTGTATACCAAGGCTCATAGCAGCATTATTCACAGTATGCAAACATGAGGACAACCTACACGATACCGAGAGATGAACACAGAACCAAGATGCAGCCAGCTACCTTTATTTGCAGTAGGTGTACTCCAGAATGTCATAACAAATCTCGAATTAGTAAATACTGAACCACTCCTCCCAGGGGAAATAAAGGATTAGGGTGCACTGACCTGTGGCCACAGCACTGTGGCCTACTAGTCCACAGATGATCTTGATCATGTGTGTCTCTGTTCAAAGTCACCTTCCTTAATGTGTGTGTGTGATTAGTGTCACCAGGCTCATGGCCAGCAGCAGTGTAACTCACGCCTGAACAAAGCTGCTCTTCCACAGAACTGGTCCATAAGGCACTTACAGCTCTCTTCAGCTTAGCTACATCAAACAGCACCCAGTGCTATGTTCAAGGCCATTTGAAACAGGGAAATCACCAAGGAAAAGCACAAAAATGCACAAAGAGCAGCAGCACTAAATAGAAGGTAAAAGAAGAAAGGGGAGGG
Organism: Octomys mimax; assembly: GCA_002564305.1. Taxonomy (NCBI): domain Eukaryota; kingdom Metazoa; phylum Chordata; class Mammalia; order Rodentia; family Octodontidae; genus Octomys; species Octomys mimax. The sequence goes on along the minus strand of NDGM011098773.1, from coordinate 16,924 downwards.
GCTTACATGCAGCCTGCGAGCTTGCCTTATCTGAGCTCCCTTGGAATGTGCGCTCTCTGTGACTCAGATTTTGAGCAACTGCGTGAGCCTGTGACTGACGGATAATACACTGAGAGGACCGACTCTGAGGTTACAAATGAGAGTAGCCCGCAGGCCCATTCACAAGCATGGGAAATAAAGAGCAGCTCTGTATACAAGAAATGGAAGATGACTCAGCTGCACAAAGGCCGTGCCCCTGGGATACCTGCTACAGGACGGCTAAACACCGCGAGCGTGGATCACCGTGTGAATGTAATCAATGCTGCAGATTGTACGCTTAAGATTTAGGGCAGTGTTCATGTTATATTTTATGAAAAGTGGGTAGATACACTGAAAAAGATTACATGGATCATGATGAACTTCTGCTGAAACAAATTCAACTGTCAGTGCTCTATGGGCATAAGAAGAGATTTTCATTTCACCCAAAAGCAAATAACCCTCCTCTCAAAAGCAATAACCCTCCTTAGTACTTTTTTCCTTTTGGTTTATAAAAGCAGCTTACTACTTAATAACATATCAGCTGATGACCAAGGAAAACAAGTGAATGAAAATGTGCATGTCAGTTATTTGGCTTCACTTCATGTTTCTGGTGAAAATTTATACAGAACTAGAATGAAACTTTCTGTCTAGTTGCCAAAACGGGGCCACCTAGAGATTCAAAGAGATTCTTATCTTCCTTCAGGATGAAACTCTTGGGGCACAACATGAGGTGAACCAGTGAACTGGGGCTCTCAGACGGATAACTAGGGATAGCACTGTGGTCCCTGGCACTGCGTCTCCTGCTGCCCTCTTTCCTGAAACCTCCGTTTCTCTGTCTCTAGAGAGTGCACCATCTGCTACAGTAGGGCTTGGCTATTCGCAGCATTCCAGTGTTCTCTTTGAAATATTTCTTGACCCAACAATTACAAAGAAGCATCACTGAATATAAACATAAATGCAATCTGCTAATGGGGAACACAGACGCTATTAAAATAAGAACTTAAAACAGGAAGTAACTCATCGCCAAAGAGAATTCCATTAAAATTCTTTCAATCGTTCAAAATGCATCATGAAATAAAAATGTTTCACTACAGAATAACGTTTTGGCTTCTTTGGTGACTGAAAAGAAGGATAATTATGATTGTCATGAAAACACACGGAGCAGCTGTACACGGTGAACAAAAGCACCGTTATGAAGGGCTTGAGAAAGCTGGCGCTTCTGCACATGCACATTTCCTAGAATTAGATCTTCTTCCCAACTGCAGTAGATACTAAAAGAGACTGTTTTCTATTCACTGGGCTTTATACCAGTTGAGTTTTTAGAGCCAACTGGATTATCTCTCTTCTGGGACAATTCCCACATACAATTATGTGGGATTTACCGAGTCACAAGTGTGTACATTAATATGCTCTAAAAAGTGTTTTTTACCTTCTCAAAAATCAATACACCTTTACTCTTGAAAAATGCCCATTTCATTAGATTCCTTCACACAGGAACATCTGTTCAGAAATTATTTAACAGAAAAAAGAATAACAAATCATTCTGCAGTTTGTTTTATCGAGGCTAATTAATAGGTACTTACTCATTAAAGACTAGGTCTGGTGCAAAATAGAGAAATTGGCTGTTCGTATGTTTGTACGATCTCCAACTCAAGGCAAATGATGATAGACACATCCAAGAATACTGGATTAGGGTAATTTGGTCCTCAAGAGGCAAATTTTTAAATCCTAGAGAACAGAACAATTAATCACAGAAATACACTTAGCATTTAAGTACATTCCAGAAAGAAGCTTCTTAAAAACAGTTCCACATAGCCACCTTTCTCTAATAGATGCAAATCAATCCCATGGGCGTTTACTGAGCTCTCACCACATGCCTGGCCCTGTCCACAGTTTTGGTTTAAATTCACCCTGCATGCTCAGTGTGTGTGCAAGGCCAAGGCAAACCAAAACGGGAGAATTCAGGGAGATTCCTAGTAGACCGCAGTCCAAACTCTTGGACTGAAAGAATCCCATTTAACCTTAAAACTTGTTCCATTCCCTCCAATTCATCACACTAAGTTAAGGCTGACATCTGTATGTCCATAAAAATTACATGCGATTTCATTTTTTTGACTATGTGATCCTTACAACTATTACCGCTGGCTTTCCAAAGCCTGGGAAAATACTAGATGTTGATGACTTTTTTGTTTTGTTTCTGGTGTGGTACTAGGGACTGAATCTAAGGCTTACAGCAGAAAAGTGTTGTACCACTGTATTACATGGCCAGCCCTTTAAAGAAATCTTTAGTTTTAGATTCTCAGACATGGTCTTACTAAGTCACTGTACTGACCAGGCTGACCTCACCCTGGCAGTCCACCGGCCTCTGCCTCATGACTGGCTGTGACTACAGGCCTGTGCTGCCACTCCGTGCCTGGAAACAAGGTTCTGTAGCACAATGGGCAACTTTGGCACCTGGCTCCTTAAATGTTCTCACAACTTTCTTATTCCTTTGCACTCCTTCGGTTCCCAGAAACAGCGGGCCACTCTCCCTGCAGTAGCCTTTCGTCTGGGCCAGGTCACTTGGGGGGACCAGTGGCCTGAGGTGCGTTTCTGAAGCCTTAGTGTGATGGCTGCTGCCTGACCATAGGTAAGGAACTGCTCCGGATTCATGAACGGAGACAATGTGCCAACACTGCTAAGTGATACCCCTGTAGATCAGCAGGGTCTTTTTAATAAATCCTGCATCATAGAAAATGACCAAAAAGTAGAAATCGCAAAGGAAATTGTAAAGATGCTGGGGATGTGGGAATATTTTGTTTCAATAAAAGAGATGCTGGCATCACTTCAGGTTTACTCACAGGCCTGAGTTTATTTGACCTATGCATAGAGTAGCCCGGCTTTGAGCTGCTAATGTGTTTTGCATCATGTTTTTACCAACAGACAGTGTGTTACATTATTATATTTTTGAGATAAATTTTCCCCTTTTGTCACTGACATAAGAAATGTAACAATGAAATCCTGAACCCCGAACTGCCCGAGGAAGTGAGCCTACGCACCAGAATTCTCCTACACATCACACCAACAAGGTGTACATTTCTAGCTCTTATGCAAGGATATATAACAAAGGGATTCGCAGGAGTGAAGGCCACAGTCCATGTGTCCCCTATGTGCCCAGAGAGAGAGCTGTGCAGACAGGAGTCCTACCTGGAAGTACCTTTGCCCACTTCACGACTTGAATCATCTGCTTGCCAGCCAAGCGGTTCAGAGTGGAGAGCAGGTTTTCCGCGGTGTCTGGTTTGGAGCTGTCATAGCCCGCGTACACAATTTCTGGCTCGATGTTCTCCAGGATCATCCCGGGTGATGGGGTGAGGGCCCGAGAGATGGTGGACAGCTGAGGGACCAGTGCAGTGTTGACCGAGGGCTCCTTTGTGGGGGCGATGTACGTGGTCCCCTCCTCAGGGCTCTGGGGGGGCGGGGGCGGGGGCGGCGGCTGCTGGGGGGACTCCTCGTGCAGGCCTTTTAACTTGCCCAGCTTCTTGGACTTTCGAGCTGCAAAGGAGAAATCACAGGTAAGGCGCAGAAAGATGATCTTTGCAAGTTATTCTTGTGAGTCTTAGGCATGACCACGATCTGGAGTGAATGCTTGTGGTAGAAAGAAATTATCACAGTATGAGACATGTCCTCACTCATCCTTCTCAAAATACTCCTTGCTTCACACACATGTATCCCTGGGTGCTGGCCACCTTCCCAAGCAGTCTGGGAAGTCCACTCTCAATGTCTGTGACACCTGATGTCAATATTAGGTAGACACTCAATAGTCTCAGTCACCATATTTTTGATCACAGCTCTTAAAGACAAGTTACAATGGCAGACTTCTAGAACTGCTTCCAAAAGTGCCAACAAAATGATGGAATGAGCGTTTTCAAAGTTGGGCTGCTGGTCGTGGTGGTATCTTCAGGGAAGCTAATGGCCATGTGTTGCTTACTGTAATACTTTTTTAAAATTTGAAGATACACCCTGCTTTAAATTTGAATGTGATACAAGTAGATATTACTAAAGACTATACTAAAAACTACTCTTCTTCTATAACAAATTTTACAACAAAATAGAGAACAGTAAGAGTTCACACACTGTGTACTGTACTTTTAAAAGAAAGGCCAAAATGATTCTCAGATTTCAAGTCATAAACCAAAAAAGACACTTATGAACAGGTAATAATGCAAAACCTTTTCAAAGAACTAGGAAAAATGAGAAGTTTAAATGAGACAAATTAGAATATATATCGAAATATTTCTGAAACAAAAGAATAGAGAATTTGGGGAGTTACTAGAACTTTGCTTTACCTCCTAACATTTTCTTCATCTTGTTTTACTCTTTACATATTTATACATGTATACAATTGGAGCAATGTGGGAGAAACCACAAGCCACTTAAGCTTGTGGGGTTGACTTTCTTCACTTGGCATTACGTTTGCAAGTAGCAGCCATCTTGCCACAAATATCTTTATGGCAGAGTACTATTCCACTGCATATAAATTACATTTTCTTCATTCATTTGTGTGTTCACAGAGATAAACACTGTTTCAAGATCTAGCTACTATGAACTGTGCTGCTGTAAACATGGTGCAAACATCCCTGGAATATAATGACTTTTATTTAACTCTTTTGGGAAGATATCTAGAAGAGGAGGCAGCTTAATCAAATGTGATATCCACTGTTAGGTTTTTGAGGAATCTCTATACTGATTTTCACAGTGGCTGTACTAGTTTACCTTGCTACCAGCAATACAGAAGACTTCTTTTCCCCCACTCCTGGCCAGCATTTATTGTTACTACATTTTTGGTAACAGCCATTCTTTCTAGGGTAACATGGTATCCCAATGTAGTTGTAATTTGCATTTCTCTAACAGACAATGAGCGATGCTGAAAATTTTTTCATGCATTTATGGACCACTTGTCTTGTTCTTCTGAGAACTGTTCGTTCACTTCAGTTGCCCATTTTTTGATTGGCTTTTACTTTACATGGTCTGATGTTTAGAGTTCTTTATATATTCTAGATGTTGGTCCTCTATCCATGGAATAGTGGAAAACATTTTTTGCCATGCTGTCTTTCATTTCTTTACACTGTTGGTTGTTTCCTCTTCTGTGCAGAGACTTTGAAATTTCATGTGATCCCATTTGTTAAGTCTTGGTGTTATTTCTTGGGCGACTGAGGTTCTAATTAGAAAGTTCTTGCCTATGACTGTCTTCAAGAGTAGTACCTATTTTGCTAAAGATTTCTATCATAACATTTAGCTCTTTGATCCATTTTTAGTTTGGTACATCTTGATACACATGGGTCTAGAGGCACTCTTCTGCCTATGGACATCCAATTTTCCCAGCACCATTTATTAAAGAGCCTTTCTTTTGACGTATGTTTTTTGGGCCCTATGTGAAAGACCAAATAGCTGAATATGCCTGAGGTTGTTTCTGTTTCTTTTTTAACATATTTGGTTGTTATTGGGTCTCACTACGCAGCTCAGACTCATAGCGTGCCTCCTGCTTACAGGCTCCCCAGCACGGGGATTACAGGTGTGCACCACCATGCCTGGATTTGGTCCCCAGCTCAGTGTGCCCCCATAGGCAGGGCTGGTGCAGCATGCAGGACCAGGGATCAAATCCCGGTCCCTACGCTTGCCAAAGCAGGTACTTCGTCTGCTGAGCTATCTCACCGGCCCTGTTTCTGTTTCTTCGATTTTGTTCCAGTGATCCACAAGCCTGCTTTTGTGTCGGTACCATGCTGTTTTAATTATAGTAGCACTATAATGTAACTTCAAACCTGGGATCGCGATGTCTACCTCTTTGTCACTCAGAATTGCTTCTGCTACTCTGGGTCTCTTCTGGTTCCACAAGAACTGTAGGACTGTTTTCTCTAAATCAGTGAGAAATGATGTTGATATTTTGATTTGTATGGTATACAATCTGGGTATCAGTTTTGGAAGCACAGCTATTTCCATTCCACTGCTTCTGCCTATCTAGAAACAGGGGAAATCCTTCCATTTTCTGGTGTCTTACTGGATTATCATCATTTTTTTTTCTCAGAGTGACATGATTTTTACTGCAAAGGTCTTTTACTTCCTTGATTAGATTAATTTCTAAGTATTTTTTCTTGATGCTATTGTGAATGGTACTGCTTTCCTAATTTCTTTCTCAATGAGTTAATTATTAGTGGCTAGGAAGATTATTGATTTTTCTGTGTTTATTTTGTATTGTGCTATGCTGCTTAATTTCACTATTAACTATAGCAATTTTTCAGTGGTAATTTTGGGGTCGTGGAGGAATAGGACCATGCCATCTGCAGATGGTGACACCTTTCCTGTACATATCCCTTTTAGTTCATTCCCCTGCCTGATTTCTCCGGCTAATGTTTTGAGGACTATGGTGAATAGGAGTGGCGATAGTGTAATCCTTGTTTTGCTTCTGACTTTGAAGAGAAAGCTTTCAGTTTTTCTCCATTAATAGGATGGTGGCAGTAGCTTGGTCATAAATGACTTTTATCAGATTGAGATAAGGCCCTTTTATACCTTCATAGTGTATTTATCAGTCCTTGTACATGAGATAAATGGCAATCCACTATGACTCACACTGGCTAAAGCACTTGTCTTCCCTCTAAAGAAGTCTTGTAGTAACACTACCTGTTAGTCATGTTCTAATAGAAAACAACAAAGCCTAGTTGTTAATACTTTGCTATCTGGATAGCAAATGCCTCATCCATCCACACCACAGATCTTCACGGCCTGCATTTTGTTTTTTTAATGTATGTGGTGCGGGGTCTCACTACACAGTTTGGACTCACAGTGATAGTGACCCTCCTCTGTCAGCCTCCCCAGCGCTGGACTTACGGGTGTGCACTACCACGCTCAGTGGCCGGCTCAGCGGCCCAGCGGCAGGGCCAGGATCGAATGCCTGCTTCTCTATGCAAGGGGCTGTCCAGAAACCCAGCTCTGACCTGCACGATGTTAATGCCTCACCTCGTCCTCCACAGGTATGCAGCCCCATTGGGGAAGAGCTGAGAAAGTTCCACAAGACGGCACTGCAGATAGGGATGGGTCCCGTGATAAAAACAAAACTAGCTAAAATGTATTGAATGCTCACAAATATCAGGTACTACTTTAAAGGTCTTATAAAAATTAATCAATTTGACAATTTTTGACTGGGTACAATGATTCTTACTTTAGACTAAACAGAGACCCAAGAGAGAGATTAAGGAGCCTGCCTGTGTCACACAGCTAGAGTCTACGAAGCAGAGGTCACAGGCAGGGCGACCGACTCCGTGTGCTAACAATGCGGACTGAGGGACACAGGGTCAGTGTTGACGGTCAGTGTGGTCAGTGTGATCAGCTTGAGAGACGCCTCCCAGCGGAGGAGAGCGCGCTTATGGGCGCGCCGGGTGGCTCCTGGGAGTGCACGGTGGGGCTCTAGCTGCCCTGTTGGTCTTCCTGGGCTTGTCCCTGCCCCACTTCTGGCTGCCTGGAGGTGAGCAGCCCTCGTCTGTCCTGTCAGGCCCTTCTGCCCTGCTGTTTCCACCTCGGAGCCACACCACCAGGGAACCTCTGCAGGCACAAGAGGAAACAATCTTTTTTTCCCCTCATCTTTCACTTATTTTGTTTTATCTGAGTACCAGGAATGGAGCCCAAAGCCTTCACACTAAGCCACACTCGCCTAGCCCCTTCTATATTTTATTTATTTATCTTATTTTTATTTTTATTTTGCAGAACCGGGGATTGAACTAGGCCCTTGCGCTTGCCAGGGAGGCGCTTATTCCACTGAGCCATCTCCCCGGCCCTCATCTTATTTTATTTTGAGATAGGGGCTCACTAAGCAGCTAAGTTGCCTAGATAGGGTTTAAATTTGTGATCCTTCTGCCTCAGCCTACCAGAGTGCTGGCAGTATGGATGTGTGCCACGGTACTTTCCTCTTCAAATGATGTATATGAAGTGTTCTGTCCCAACAATGGCAAGCTGACTAATACAGAAGGATGGCTGACTGGAAGATGGTTGAATGAATGAATGAATGAAAAAAATTAGAAAAATCAAAAGTACCAACTTAAGTTAGTGTTATGGTAACTACTTTCAATTGTAATATTTTCAGTGTATTCAAAAATTCTTGAAGAACCATGTACTTCTATTGATTCCTAACATAAGCCCCAAACTTAATGGAATAAGGCCTCAACAACACCAATTAATTGGCTTTAAAAGTAACCATTCACATTTATAAAACCTATAATTCGGATAAAAGACAAGCTATCACCAAGCAACTGATATATTTGTTACAGTCATTTAAATATTTTAACTGGACTTAAAAGGACAAATCAGGTCTAATTCTTGTCTTTAAGTAGATTAAAATTAATAAAAAATTTTCAATTTCAATTACTAATTTATAGACTATATTGTATACAAGATATAAACAAAATCTACTTCAAGAAAAACAGGTGTATCCTAGTCATAAACTCTGGTTCATATAATTTATTCCAAACCCCAGTTGATTCATCTGTAAAACAGGATGTTAATGTTGTCACCACTGTCTCACTCAGAGGACTAAAAGATGTTGGAAATGAGTACTGATATCTGAAATAATATTTCAGTGTCACCTTCATACTTTTCCAAAGTTCTGTATTTAAAATATTCTAATGTATTAAAATGTTCTCATCCTTTCTAAGACTACATTTAATGATAACTATAATTTGATCGACTAAAAAAAGCCAAGGGTGATATTTTCAAATTTTATTAAAAGTAATATTTGCAGGCAGATTAATTATAAGACTAATATTGGCTCCAGGCCCTAGCCCTGTCCTTCTGTGTTTATTCGTGGTGGTTTAAGTCCGATGCTATGATGTGTCCCGCAGAACACTTAAGGTCTCCTTGGCTCGTGCATACCACATGGCACGCGGATCAGCAGCATCATGCTCAGCATTTCAGTTACATCTTATCTTTATGCTGCGATTTTTGCAAATCTATGTGGGACATCTGGGATAGCGTCATCTATAGTTACTCAGTCAGTTCAAGGTAATCAGTATCTTCAGTGTGCAGAGGTTTTAGCCAAGTGTATTTATCCAATAACTACTCTAAGTCACAGGAGATATGGTCACAGGTATTTTAATCCTAGTAACCTTTTACAAATGCATGGAAGTTGTATATGGCTCCATTAAGTACATGCTGTAAACACTTCAGAGGTGCCAATGTCTTATATATTATGGTAAGAAATCACTTTCAATAATGCTTATTAGTATCTGAAAAATATTTATTGAATAAGCTTATTTCATTTTCTAATGTTAATAAATTGAACAAACTATAACAAATATGACATATTAATTTACTTCCCTGTGGGAAACGGGCAAGCTTCTGATATTTTAAGATAAAATTTCCGAGTTGCTAATTATTATTCTTTGTCAAAATATCTATGGTGTAATGATCCATTTGTGGAGTTACTACTCTTAAAATGTCATATCTAAAATCTCAACGAGCTAAATTTATAGAGCAATTAGGCTGCAGGCGCAGTTCAAAGTACTTTCTGTGGCTGTTCTGAGCATTCTGACACTCACTGTCACTCTGCGACGGGCACCGTTGTCACTATGTCCCTCTGTGAGGTGAAGAAGCGGAAGCACAGAGACGACGTTCCTCGTGAAGGCTGCAACTCTAGTGGATGCCAGAACAAGGGCCTTAATCCAGCAGCCACCTCCAGCTGCTCTGCCAAGAAGCCCCGCCTCTAATCCTTTCCTCTTTTTCTAATTTGTATTTTTTATGCTGTAAGATTAGCACAAGCTTCAAATCCAAATGTATAATTAAGATGTTTGCTAATTATGCAGAAACATTTTTGGCTGAAGATACTTAATGAACATGTTTTTATTATCCAAAGCATCAGGGAACATAAATTGGGGTCTTATCACTACTTAGCACCTTACAAATGAATGTGGAGTGAAGAGCCACTGGCTCTGGGAAATCTTTCGGTCCAGGCTTGCAGGAGCCACAGCTGGCTTCGTAACCGCCAGGGGCATCGGGCGCGTGTGTGTACATGAGGGCACGCTGTGTGCACGAAGCTACGGGTCTCCCAGTTCCACCTCAACTCACTTCACAGAGGCGTCATTTATGCAACCTGGATGCTGCAGTAGCTGGTATGTGCTCAGTGGCTGCCCTCCGGTGCCAAGCCCTTAATTACTGGCAGCGTCTTGGCAGCCCGTTCTCTTGGCACTGCTAGGAGACAGACCTCCACAGACTTTTCCATCAATTCCTGCCTCTGGAGCTGGCAAGTGGGAAGCCCAGCTTTCTACCTGACCAACATGAGAAGCAACAAGCAGGGAGCACATTTACAGCCTCTGGAAGGAGGTCAGTTTCCCATGAGGTCTCGACATTCACAGAACCCCTAAAACATGGTGCGGTCAGATTCCTCGTTTCATGTGCTTCACCTCTTGAGGCTGATATGGCCAGTGACAGGCCCTTTTGCTTGTATGGGTATGATGGCTGCCTGGTCTTATGTCCCAGAGTGAGAGGTGGGTGGTGAAGGGGATTCTCCCATCACTAAGAACTTCCTTTAATTAAAAAAAAATTATTTATTTGGTACAGGGTCTCACTATGCAGCTCGGACATGTAGTGATCTTCCTGTCTCAGCCTCCTGGAGCTGGGATTATAGGCACATGCCACCACGCACAGTTTCAGTGGTCAGCACAGCACACAGTACTGGGATTGAACTCAGGACCTTACACTTGCCAAGCAGGTAGTTATGCCGCCGATCTAAATCCCCAGCCCAAATTATTTTCTTTTAGATATGTAATTGGAATAATCCTCTCTCCCCTAGTAAAATAAAAGATTGTTATCTGGAAGAATATAGCAACTTTTCAATTTTACCATTTTACTAGGAAAAATTACGAAATTGTTGTCATTTTTAGAAGTGCACCATGCTATGCCTTCAAACGTAAGGTCTTGGCCGTATCAGGCAGGATATGTTGTGATCACACGAGACCACACCCTTCTTCTGTTCATGGGCCAAACGTCATCAGTTACAACTCTCGTACTCCTAACAGCGTCTCTGCATCCTCTTCCTTTCCCAGCCATCTGCCTCGCCTCACTCCTACTCTGGCCCCTGGCTTCTGCCAAATGACCCAGCCCGCATTTCTGACCATGACTTCTCTTCCTCTTTCTTTTGGCAGAGGAGGAATACTCTGAGAGACAGGTGATGCTTAAATATTTCTGTGTCAGGACACCAAAGGCAAACAAAGCAACAATGACAAAGCACTTGAACATGTATCAATAAGAAAAGGAGCATCTAAGTAGCTCTTAAGGGACTCTGCGCTAAGAGGCCGGGGCGAGGGTCCCGGGGCCAGCTGTGTTCATGAATGATCCATCAGCCGCTCAGCTGAGCCCACGGAAGCAGCGTTTCAATTGTTTATAAATGCTAGAATGGCTAAATGGTAGGAAAATGGTGTTTTCAAAAGAATCCTTAAGAATTTTCAGAGTATACAATTTAACAAATTAACATGCATTACTGATTTAGCAGAGAAAATACAAGTTTGAGTCAAACACAAAGCCAAACTTTGACCACTTGAAAAGATATTCCAAATTAGAGGCTCTCCATATATTAAATTTTAGTGTCTACAAACCTATCTGTAGGTGTCCATAATACATAAGATGTCTCCATTGCTGCAGAAATAGCTTGCCAATTACCTGGTCAATAACTAATATCCCCTCGTTGTGGAGGACGTATCCTGCTCAGGGAGCAATCCAATACTGATTAACAAAATCTGAGCCATGATCAAAGGTTACTATCTCGAATAAAGGAATTGGTTTTATAAAGCAGACTATGATGCACCTTGGGTGAGGGTGTGGACCATGTATTTGGAGAGAAGCTGTTTCATCTCTCATGGGGGCTCCTGCTTTCCTGTACCCTCTGTGGGCATTTGCTTTTGTGGGATTTGGGGGTGGGGCAGGCCACCTTCCTGTGTGGGGATCCACCTGGTCTCCAACACCACCAACCCAGGTGAGGAGACAAGTTCTCCAGCTAGAAGCAAGAACGGAGCAGCGAGGCTTATGGGAATATAAGGGAGGGCGTTGGGACACTAGTCCTTTGGTTTTACTAAGAAAATAACAACAGCGTTTTCAAGGATGGCTTCTCTTCTCTGCAACAGAAATCTGATACCTTTTGTATCTAAGGCAGGCAGTCAGAAAGGATTCTGGGGGCTTGAGGGGTGGTGGACATGGTTATTTTTAAAGCATTTTTATTTTATGGGCTTATATTTTCTCTTCACAGCAGATTCAGGAATGTGTGTACATATGAAGATGCAGGTGGGAAGGCTTTCATCTGGGCCGAGTCTGAAAAATAGGACACACATCTTCAAGTTGCAGCCAGGCTGGAGACTATGGGAAGTCTAGCAAGAGCCTCAGAGAGAGAGAGGAGCTCAGACGGAAGAAGCACCTACAGCCTGGTGATCAGCAGTGGGCAGAGGAGGAAACTTCCAGAGCATTTTCTTTCGGAGCCCTGGATGGTTTTGAATTAAAAAAGACACATCCCTCCCCAGAACACACACAAACTTGGCAGGCAGAGGCTGGCTTTAGACCTCTCTCTGTGCCTGTTAGGTCCCATGGACAGCGGCTTCACGCTGCGTGACAATGTCTCCTTCAGGCCCGCATCGCTGCACAGATGCACACGCTGGGGATGCACCGCAGAGGGCAGCAGCACAGCGACAGATGCTCCTGTACCCACAAAGCCATGAACAGAACTTGATAGAAAAGGGATGACAGAAGAGTGGAGACTGGAGATAATGGCGAATATCTATTTCCTGCTTCCATGGAGGTCAAAGGGTTAAAAGGGCAGAAGAAGGAATTTACATTAGACATCAGGAGAATTTCCTCCTCCGAGCATTCTGGAATGTGTGCTGGAGAGGCCTGGAATGCGCTACCAGCAAGAACACGTAGTATTCTTGCTGAAAACACTGAGGTTCCGGCAGGTAGGCACGCTGTTCCCCGAGTGCAGTTCTGCCCGAAGGTAGGAGAGAGATTAAACGACTTTCAGAGATCCGGTAGTCTTGCCATGGAAGTAACTAAGACCTTCCAGTGTGCATTCCAGCATTACATTTGTCTGCAGTGAGCTTCGCTGGTTCATATTTGTCTGGGAAACAGGAATAAATCCTTTATGCTTACGAGTGTGCGAAGAGCTAACTTTGAAAATGTTGTTTTCCAAAATATGCACAAATGGCAAGTACTGTGATCTCACAGTACGTGCTTGAAGGAATGTTCAGCGCTCTGAAAAAAAAAAGGGTCATCCTTGAAGTCCTCATGATTCCTTCTCAGCCTCCTGCCACACCCTTTCAAGTAGTTTCATTATTAAAAGATTCAGGACCATTTGCTCTGTTCTATAATTAAACTATGTGCTTGGGACGGGGGTTCAGTTTAGCAGCGAAGCGCTTGCCAGCTTGCTTGGAGGGAACCCCAGGTTCCCTCTTAGCTCCTCAGAAACCAAGCTACACATCACACACCACTAAAACAACAACAAAGGACACTCTTTGGGTTCTCCTAATTCGGAACATAATCAAATTTATCAGTGGAGAAAACAGTAATGTGCCGCTAGTAATGGAGCTCGGCAGCATCGTAGCCATCGTAGTTCGCCTTCCTGCGCACCCTGGCAGGAGGTGCTGTGTGACCGCTGTTATACACGGAGCGAAGCGGTTTGTAGAGCACTGAGAACAATACTCACAGTTACTATGGGGGTTAGAGACAGAGGGCATCAGTGACTGTAAGGACATGGGAAACGACAGTAAAGAAACCCCATTAATTTACAGTAGACATCTAAGAAAGAGGTCAAAGGGGGTCACAAGAGGATCTACAGCCAGAAGTACCTGCTCAGTTACCTGTGGGGTTAGCATTGGGGTATGTCTACTGACAGAGAGGAGCCCTTCATGCAGGGGGCATGTAATGACCTCACCGTGCAAGGGAGGCTTTCTTTGCTAATCCCTGGGCAGCATGGCCCCCAACTGCTCACCTGCAGGTTACTGCTTGGCAGACAACAACTCAGGCATTTTGCCTTTGCTCCTATTTATGACATTTTCATTCCAACAGGAGGCAAAATCTACACAGGGAAAAATCAAACTGCTCAGTCTGTGTAAGACCTAGAGGTGAGCGGGGGTAGAATCTTCCTATTGCTAATTAAAACATAAAGTTCTTGAAGTTGTCTGTGTAATAACTGGGTTCTCCAGACACTTGTATCTTTTAAATCAAGTTACATTCTTTTAAAAACATAGAAAATTTACCTCCTTTGTACATTCATAGTCTCCAGAAATTACTCTGTGGAAGATTGATAAACAGATATATACAAAACCTCCAGGTAGTTTCCTAATGTAGGCACTTTAAATAGACAAACTAACAGCATGGTGACTGGGGCCAGGCAGCTACCAAGGGACTTCTTCCCAGGCTGCTAGTGCTGCTTTCTTAGCATATGTCTGAGCACAGAATTTATTTTGTGAAGTATAACCTCATTGGGTATACAAGGTAAATAGTCTCATTAAGAGTGGTTTAGGAGAAAACGTTACTGTTGTAACAAGGTCACCAACTTGAATGCAGGAGGAGGAAGGGGTGGAAGGCAGTGACCTGGACATGGACTACAGTGCCCGCCTCACTGCCCATGCCCTCCAGAGGTAGCGCGAGCCACAGACATCTCAGGTGAACAGGCAGGTGCCAGGCAGGTGCCAGAGCGCACGCTGGGCGAAAACCCACAGGACGGACCCCATGCGGGGCCTCTAACTTGGAAGTTAACTCAGGCAAGATCTTCCCTAAGCAAATAGGATACAGGAAAACAAGCCACCGGGGCTCGGGCTGCAGGCCAGTGGTGGAGTGTGCGCTTAGCAGAGGTGAAGGCTGGGTGGCTACCGTCAGCACCACAAATACGAGGGCTCACTAAACAGATGTGCACAGAAAATGCTCGTAGTAGACGGTGTTACTTTTTTCTTCACAAACATCTCAGAGGATTCTTTAAGTGTTTGAAGGCTATTTTAAATATAATGCACCAACATTCATGTGTACGTCACTTTTTTAAACAAGCTAATTTTGATTATTCTATTCTCCCTCCGGGCATCTATTGCTGTGCTATTGCCAAAGTTTTTGCCTTTAGTTCTCAGAGGCTGTCCAGGGCCCGCACAACTTGTATATGCCTGAGAATTGTAAGGCAATTCAGGAAGTTGCCCGAATTCAATCTTAGCTATTTAAAAATTATTAGCATCATTTATATACATAAGAAATAAAAACCATTAAAAAGCGGTGAAAAAACCTGTACAGACTAGGAGACCGGTCTCGTCTCCAATACTAATTTTTCTTAAAGATAGTTCTTGGTCAATATTCTTTCTGTATGATAATTACTCATAGCTACATCATTATAAATTTCATTTTTTTCGAAGACTATTACTTAGAGGCATATTTAATTTAAAAAATCATGTTAAATGGAATTGGTGCTTCTTTATATTATTTATATGAAAAGCAAAGTGAGCAATTTTTACTAGTGTTGGGATTATAACGGAATGATTAAAAAGTCATTACAACTGCTTAGTAAGAGGATGAATGGCAGAAACGCAATCAAAGGAAATAGTTGACCTGAGAACTGACACAAACACGCATATTCTGGGGCTGGGGCTATAGCTCAGTGGCATAAGCGCCTGTCTGGCAAGCACAAGGTCCTAGTTCAATCCCTGGTACTGCCAAAATAAATAAATAAATTAATAAAATAAAATATGCATATTTTCTACACTTGGCACAATACAGAAAATAATATGTATTTCTGTTTTATCACCCTACTATTAAGAACATTAAAAAAAGGAAGCCAAATAGAAATTTAAAAAAACCATCAAGTTAGAAATTAACGTTAATATGAAAAAGGATGGGTGTGATGTAAGCGCGTATTACTGAGCTAGCAGGCACCACTGCAGTTGGGGGAGGAGGATTCAATCAGCAGAAGGAAAGTTCTAGATTTATCCATTCTAGATAAATATTATTCTGCATTTTATTCTACTGGCAAGATCAAAACATGTCTAAATTAAGAATTAATAGTAGCTAGTGATGCATGTACTAGAAAAAAAGCTGTTTTCCTAAGCTGGGATGCAGGCTGGCCTGGCCTGGTAGCCCCCAGATCAAGCGGGGGAGAGCCAAGCCGAGTGGCTCCGAGTCAGCGGCCCTCCTGCCATTGCTCCTCAGGTTCCCCCCAGCTGTCCTCCACCCTGGGGGGTCCCCAGCACCCTGAGGGGCTCTGACCCGGGTCTGCACTGGCTGGGCCATGGGCCACGGGAGGAGCTGCTGCCAGGGAGGCGTCCTGCAGGTCGCTGCGCTCAGCTCCGCGTACAGGGCCTGCTGCTATTTCTGTACTTGGTATTCGGCCACCGTGTAAATTCCAGAGCTTTGCCGATTCTCTCAAGGCCGAACTCAGCGCATCAGAGTGGACAAAAGATTCTTTAAAAAGGTACGATCTCCATCTTAATTTCAAAGGCATTCTTCACAGTTATATTATTTAGCTACACCCCCCAAAAAGTCTAAGAGAGGTCTTAATAAACAAAGTGCTAACCCACTGCAAAGAACTTCTAGAAGTTCAATGTTAGAGGGGTTTCTACTTTCGCTGATCCTGTCATCGCTTTCTTTCTTTCTTTTTTTTTTTTTGGTGGAACCAGGGATTGAACTCAGGCCATTGCACTTGCCAGAGAAGCACTTATTCTACTGAGCCATCTCCCTGGCCGCTATTTTTCTTTCACATGAGAAACTGAGCCACAGATTTAAGGCTGTGAAGGTAAGCTGCCCCCACCTCCCACCAGGACTTCCGCTAACCTCATGCTTATAGGAAGGAAATTTATTTATTTATTTATTTCAGAATTTTATTGATAAACAAATAACAATTAGACAGTTTCAAATCAAATCGCTAGGACAG
>NDGM011098749.1:0-11865 GCA_002564305.1 Octomys mimax | reverse complement strand
TGTGTGTGTAAGTAGAAAACATTATAGTATAGTACAATTATTCTTTTTTTTCTTATTGGGATTTTATAATTCTTACAGATGCATAGTATTATCTTGAAGATTTAACTGTATGTAAGAGAAAATCTACACTATTTACAGATATGTACATGTTCACTGATATGTAAGTTTTCAATAAAAATATTCACATGGGTGCTTTTAATAGAGCAATTTATTGTAATTTGATATGGGACTTTTTATTCTGTGTCTAATTATTTGAAAGAAATAGGCTTTCTATGGAAAAAGATTTTAATACATAATCACCAAAAGATAAGTATCTTATGGTTATTTGAGTTCTATATATATATTCTCCTTGTGGAAAAATTTATAGTATAATTTAACAACTAAAATTAAAATCATGACAGACATATTTTTATCCTTCGAAAATTCTGTATCTTCAAATTTCTAATGTAGGCTACATGTATATCTTATTAAAAAGAAAGAATTAATAAATATAAATTGACACTAAAATGAAAGACTTAGAAAACTGATATACTAAGAACAGGAACTACCTGTAGTGATTTTTCAAATTGAAGCCAAAATAACTAAGAAAATATGATGCTGTTTTCAATGAAATCCTACGGAGGTTCTAGTGAAAACAAATGAGAAATGAATGAAAATTCTTCATCACATATGTTTTCATAAAAAGAAAAATCCTGCTTCCCACCGCAAGAGTCCCATAATATTCATCTACAAAAGTGCTTATGATAAGAATTTGTATAAAAATAATATTTTTGAGAAAATAGTCCAAAGGAGAGGGAAGTAGCATTTAGAAGAAGACAATGGGAAGAAAAAAAAGTAACCCATGACAACTGTATAGTTACGTAGAAATTAAGGATATAGCAAACAGAGCCTCAATTATTTGTACAAGTGGTAATAATTACTCTTACAAGAAATTCATTTTTATGTCCATTGATGGAACATTTGGTTTGATCTAGATTCCATAACTGCTTTTAGAATGCAAATTTTACTATATTTTTATTCTATTTGTTTCTGGTGTGTTGAGAGTAAGAGTCAACACAAAGATACATTTATTTATTTATTTGTTTATTCATTCTGTATTTTAGGGAAGAGTCTACAGGGTGTTCAAGGTCTCACTACTAGATCGGACTCATAGTGATTCTCCTGTTTACAGCCTCCCAAGTGCTGAGATTACAGGCGTGCACCACCACGCCCAGACTCAATCGCTAACTTATTGCTCCCCAGGGTGGGGTGGGCATGGCAGGCCCTGGGATAGAGCACCTGGCCCCTGCAGAGACACATTTAGACACACAAACTTGTTGGGTTTTTTGCCTATATAAAGGCATGGCCATTCTGAACTACTTACTGCCCAAAAGCCAATAGTGGAGAGACAAGAGGTGAGGGTGAGGAAACGATTCAAGAACCAGCACACTGCTACATGGAGGGAGCCCTGGGCCTCGAAACATCATTTTTGGGACCTCAGGCACATAAGGAGCTCCCACAAGGAGGAAAAAGAGGTGCATGAGACAGTGCGCAAGAGCATATGTGCTGTATGGGGTATCTGTCACTCAAGGCACATGTCTCATTTCTGCTTGTGGCTGGAGCGTCACAATGTACCTCAGGCACCTAGAGCTATACATAATTCTCTTTCCAAAAACTAGCAACTTACATGCTTTGCATAGCTAATGTACAGAACCAAGAACTAATGAAAAGTGTTAAATATTGTGGAATTATATTACTATTATATGGGTTCTCCAAATATAAATGAAGATGACTGAGCCTAATTTAGGAAGAAGTCACAACTTTGGGGAAGGGCAAGAGAAAGGTAAGAAAGGAGACTATTGTTACAGTATTAATATCAATGATGAGCTTCAAGCAAGGAATGTCAGGACACTAATATGTTAAACTTGAATGAGAAAATACTACAAATAGGTTAACATGCCCCTGTCCTGCTGTGGAAAAATTTGGAGCAAAACTGAAATAATCCATGCTTAGTTCTTTGACCAATTTTGCATGTCTTTATCTGGTAATCTGAACAACTAATTTGAAGATAACTATATGGAATGTGGAAATGATTATTAATTTCCTCTCCTTTTATTTTTGAAATTTTATGACATTTATTTTTTATTCTCTTTTAAGATACTGAAATAATTGCCTAAAGTTCAACATATTTCTAGGTAAATGTATTAGTATTTCGATGATATAACTACATCCTAAGATTAACATTAATCCTCATTGGAGAGACAGTGTAATGATTCTAGCTCTCCAAGTTTGCAGACACGATTTTTTTTCAGAAAGTTCTTATTTGTTTTATTACACCAACATGACATCTTGGCAACTTCAGCACATACCTAAAATGCCAACTCCCAGCTTGTATTCTAGCATTAAAGTGCTGGAAAATCATCTTTGTCACAAGAAAATCCTAAGTAAACTCTGAGCACTTTGCACTTCCCGCACACTGATCAGAGACAGGATTTACAAAGGAAATCATCAGCCAGAGACGTGAGAGCCGAGTAATGCAGCATGTCACAGCCCAGATCTCACACTGAAACAGAAGCAAGTGTAGGAATAACATCTGATCAGTACTTTTTAGTGGCTGAAGCATAGATGTAGAACAGAAAGAGAGTGAAGACAACACTTTGCAAGGGAGAGTACTTTCGTGGGCTTTTATTCCCAGTATTTTCTCCTAATTCTCATGGTAAAGGACTGAGGAGGATCAGCTCAAGATTCTGAGAGAGGTGGAATAGAAGTGTTGTACTTCTAAGGTGTTGTGTTCTAAATCTGGCGTGGCCAGATTTTTCTCTTTATCAAAGACTTATTCTTCATAGAAAAGAGCTGTCCAGTGTGGTGCAGAAGCTAGTATGGGTGCTTGCTTTAGAAGAAATGGAAGTGAAAATGAAAGCACACATTCACTTTTTTTTTCTTCAGTTCTGGGGATCAAACTCAGGACCTTGCACTTGCCAGGCAGCTTCCTATGCCACTGAGCTATATCCTCGGCCCTTACTGCACATATTTTCAGAGACATGTCCTTAATTGCACAATTAAGAGGAAGATAGAAAAGGGCTCCTGCTTAAGTAGCTGATAGGACACTCTGACACAAGGGTTCCGACTGTCACAACTGCAAGTACAAGAGGCCCACCTCTTGAGGATTAGCTGGTAGTCTGAAATCCTATTGTTCATCTCTTGGTCCTGAGATCATAATCCTGAAACTTTTATGGTTGAGTGATGATTCCTTTGCCTTAATGTGACTGTTTCTGTCAGTAGTAGTCTCTGTCTTGTGGGGTTCCCTCTTCTGTAGATTCCAGGTGACCACAGGTTTAGGAAAATAGCTGGAGATTTCTGGACAAAGCCCAAGGTTCATGGAAATCCACCATCCTGGCATGTTCATTCTTCATGAGGGTGAGGCTATATAAATTCAGGACTAATTGAACTTGTTTCATCAACTTTTAGATAGACATTCACTGAATAATTAATATGCCCTGATGTGTAGCTGAAATGGTCTTTGACCTAAAGTTTTAAGATAACAAAAAATTTAAAATGGTTTGTCCTGCTTTTAGTTAGAAATGGGATACCTGTAGCTACAAATGAAAAGCCAAGCTTCATAGAAAAATGACTTTTAAGTCCCTGCTTATCCCTGGAAAAATAATATCAATTCACACTTCTAAGGAGTAATGGGTAGACCCAGAATTTGAACCATCCCCTGCCCCTGAGGTGACCTCAACTGTAGTATTTGGGGGCTCAGTGAGACTGTGAGAATGTTGGTGCCTGATGATATGTTACTAATAAATTTTGTTGTATTCCTCTAAGTCCAATGTTCTTAACTATTACCATGGTGTGCCTTTACATGATGCTGTTGAATTTCTAGCAGTTTGGTTCTGATTCTCTAATGTGTTCTTGCTGCAAGAAGGATGGAGAGGAAGAGAGAAAGGCCCAGATGACTAAAAGTGGAGAATGGACTGAGATGGGGCAAGAATCCAATAGGAGAGGACATACACTGAAAGAAAAAAGAGGTTGAGGAGTAAAAGCTTGACTTTTACAGTGTTAGAATCAGCCAATAGCTGTACAGAAGTATCAAAAGAAGGTAGTGTAAGAAAGATGAAAAACATGGGAAGGAACAAAGGAAATGAAATCGCTCAAACCCATTAAGTAGCAAAGTTACAGTAACTATGCAGATCAAATAAAATAAGAATAAAGATGCAACTCTTCAGAGGAAAAAAGAATAAAAGTCTTCTTACAGTACAAGCCAGGAGCTTCCACACAGCTCCCCATGTACTGGTATCACTGCTTGCTATTAGCGAGCAGTCCTCACTGTGGGCCCGATCATCGCCTGTCCCAAGCCTTGAGGACAGCCGCTCCCTCCTAACTCCTGTCCTGGGATAGAGTTCTGGGTGTGCCCCCTGCAGACCTCTGTGGATGGACTGCCTCTGAGGATTTGGAGTGCTGGGTTTTCCTTGCTTATTACAAAATATGGCTGAAAAGCCGCTGTCCCAGGTACTGACCTTCATGTCTTTTTTCCACGGGTGCCTACCTGCTGCAACCTCTCTCGTAGATAGAGCAGGAGAGAGCCCTCTGTCCTGGCTCCCAGGAGGGCTGAGTTGTTCTCTGATTTTGCTTGGTGTAACTGTCTCAAAACTGGTTGTCCTTCCTTCTGTGCTTTCCCTCTTGGCTTTTCTCAGCACTCCACTTTCCCTAGGAAGGAACTAAGTGGACCACGTACAACACTCTGTTGGGGTCACCCCACTGTGGTCCAGCATGAATCCCGGCCTGTATCCTCCCTGTGTCAGCTTAACCTCCAGAAGTGAAACCTAAGGAACCATAATGGTAAAGGTCATTGTCCTCTGAGAAACAGGTGCCAACAGACAGAAAGGACATGACTGTAGAGCACATCTTTCCCCCACAGCTCACTCAAGTACTAACTGGGCTCCAAAACCACACTCCTAGACTACAGCTGAAAGGGCTGCAAGGAATCCAAGAAGGATGTAGGAAAACTCAGGTAAGAGAATAAGCAAAAATATAAATATAAACATTAAAAGAGGAGGAAATTGGTAGATCCTACTGTTGAGGTAAACATTACATCAGGCTAACTTTCAAAAAAATAGATATGAAGCTGGGCATCATAGCTTACTCTTGCAATTCTAGCATTTGGGAGGCTGAGGCAGAAATATAGCTGTGTGTTTGAGGCCATCCTCCGCAGCATCGTTAGAGGCTAGTCTGAACTAAATAGCCAGACCGCCTGTCTCAAAAACAAAACAAAACAAAAAATAGACATAAGATCGAAAAACTCAAACTTCTAGAACAAAACCTACATTTTGGGGAAAGAGATAGGTAGATAGATAGATATAGATACAGACACAGATACAGATATAAAGTTATAGATACAGATAAGATACAGATACAGATAGAGATATACAACACAAAGGAGCAAAGCAGGGACAGACAACAGCAGAAGTGACTCTCAGGCTCAGTGAGAAAAGCCATACACAAAAGATAACTATGAGTCTATTTAAATTCTAGAAAAAGTGAAACTGTAGCAGTTGTGAAGAAAGCAGTAATTGCACCTCCTGTGAGTGAAGGGTAGGAAGGGACTGCAGAATGGCACAGGGAAATGTCTTCCCATGGGCTTTGTGTGCTAGCCTGTGCGTGTTTTTATGACACAGAAAAAAATCACCCCATGACATGTAGAAGCCCACTTGATGCCATCCCCTCGGCCTTGTTATCCCTGACTTTTAAACCAAGTTCGTATTATACTTACTTTGAAATTACAAAGAAAAAAAAATCCACCAAAATTTTAAACAAGCCTCATTTGTAACTGTGCTGAATTAACACAAAAAGTTCTCTGTGATCCAGGCTGAACATGTACAAAGCATAAACATTGTCCAACACACACAGATGACCAACATTTTCCCTGAAAAGGCTAAAATAAGTGACAGCTGAGTTATGCCATTAGCTGTAGTGGGCTTCTCTCTTTTGGAGATTGTGTGTGTGTGTGTGTGTGTGTGTGTGTGTGTGTGTGTGTTATTGGCACATGCTTGCGGAACATGACCATTACACTGCTTATGGACAGTGGGTCACTTACATTACTCATCTTAATTCTTTATCTACACTTTCCCCTTGCTTCCATCCCCCTTTCCTCCATTTCTGGGTCCCCTTCCTTTTTCCAAAGACTTATCTCCCTATTTCCTATTATCTATCATTTATTTTTTCTCTTAGAGTTTTTATATTTTGGATTTCTCATATAACCGAAACCATGTTATGTTGAAACTTATGTATCTGATTTATTTCCTTCATAGTGTCAAGGTGTATCCATTTCCCTAAAAGTGACTCAAATATATCATTCCTTATGGAAAAATAGTGCTGCAATGTGTGTGGATACCTCGTACTCTTTGTCCCTTCATCTGTAGATGGTCATATAGGTCACTTCAGACTTTTACGAATTGTGTTGCTATAAACATAGGCATTGTGTATCACTGTAATATGATAGCTTTGGCTCTTACACTTTGATTACATAAGTTCTAATAAAGAAAACTAGATTCATCTCCATTTCTTACAAACAACCAATTCAAAGAAAAGTCTTGTTTCCTGAAACCTTCCACACCATAACCAGGCCCAAAACTAATTCTCAACCACGTGCTTTCCAGTGTCTTGTTATGAGATAACTGTGATTTCCCTCAGTTATATGAAATCTAACTTGCTCAATTGTAGATTTATTCCTGGTGGCCTTTGTTGACAAACATAATGCGTCACATACCTAGAAACATTAAGTAAAATGTCGCCAAATTTAAATTCAAAGTGTTTACCTGCAAAGTGTCATTGCAGAAAAGAATGTCAGAGAGAAGCTACTCACACTGTGGCATCCAGGAGGCAGAGAGAGAAGGGACAAGTGAAAACTAGATTTCCCATTCACCCCAGACACCTCGGCCCCCAACAACACAGGTAGCTATAAACTCACCAATGACGAGCTCACAGGTGACTAGAGTGGCCCTAGGCTTTGATCACCACCCTACAGCATAAACTCTGACCACTTGAGACTTTGCAAGAGCATTTTCAGGTTAAATACCATGATTATTTGATGTACATTGAGACCTGGACAAACGTGTTATTTCTAGAAGCTACGCACCTGCCCATATACTATGACTTTTCTTGGAATGTTGCTGATAAAGTATATCAAAGCAAGCTAATGATGTGACTGAAATCTAGTTAATACATGTCCTCCTTGTAGCAGCTGTGTGCAGAACAGAGCACTGTGGAGTTCATAGAACTCAGATTGCCATCGGAATTACCAGTTGTGGCATCTCCTGTCCAGCCACAAGTCACCTGACCTGTCAGCTTCCTGTTGGACCCCACCACTGAAACCCATCTGTGACTTCACTCCTGAGCCTTATCCTTTCCTATTAGTAACTGTATTCTTCCCTACAGAGGTCTTAATAAATCCTCTCTCCCACAGGCCATACCTAGATATTTTCTTTGGTGTCTTACCAACTTACTGCATTTTCCTGGTACAGCTGGCTGTGAATGACAAAGCTGTATTTTCATAAAACTTGAAAGAAGTACATCAAGTCATGCCCTTTGAATAAGTCTGGGGAGAAGAAATTATTCTTAGTGCAATAGTGTCTCACAAGTGATGGTGACAGCAGACCCAGTGGGGTGGCACACAGGCTTGAACTGCCATGGTCAGGGCTGTTTATTTGGGCTGGGTCCCAAACTCAGGCTTTTCCACAGATATAGCGGCGCTTCCTGGGATGCATGGGGAGGGCTGAGGGTCCTGGAAAGACCCGAGCAGAGCTGTCCTCGGAGGAAGTAGACTGCACTAGCCTTTCCGTTCTGAGTATAATCCAAGTAGTTTTTCCACTTTGGATAGTTATCCAAAGGAATCTTCAGCTATATATCTTTCATCTACAGAAGAAGTGAAGTACATATTTAAGCCTCAGATCACAGATGTAAAAAGCTCAGAACTATTAAAAGAATGTCAGTGCCTGAGAATGAAATCCCTGAGGCCAATGGAAGAAGGAAAAAAAAAAAAACAAAACTATGATGGTCCTTAAAAGGTAGCGTGGAGAGCGAACTAATAATGCCATATTAATATGCCAAGCTGTAAAAAGAGCAAGTCAGCAACTTCTGACAATTTCCAGTCTCGCTGATAACCCACTACTATTACGGACTATTGCAATACATCAGGTTGTTTCGCTGAATTCAAGTACCTGCAATATTTGAACCGGCATCAAGTATGAAAAGGTTCTTTAAAAATTCGGCAAATACAGCTTCTCTAACAACAATGAAACACACATCTCTGACAAACAAAACAAAAATAGGGATATAAATAAAGGACCATTTTACAGTGAAATATATATATATATATATATATATATATATATATATATATATGGATAGATATACAGGTATCTTCTCTTCAATAAGAAGAAAGGTTTATACTAATATTTCTTAGAAAAGGTAACATGTCTGCATCTTGTACTCTGAATAACTACTTCGAAGATAACAGCATACAATGTATTAATTATTGTAACTGTCCTACTAACCTGTTTTGAAACTATTTCATTGCTATTTTATCTATTTTTCATTCAAATGAATAAAAAAACGAGATGGATTAGATTCACCAAGTGCGAACACCAGCTTGGAGAGCATCTTTGGCAAATGAAATCATGCAAAATGGTAGTGAAGGTGCCCCCACGTTGGCAGCGTTGAATCTGTAAATGCAACCTGAGGGGGGGGAAAAAGCAGTCTTGTTCTCAAAAGCAATTATTTCTACAATTCGCGAGAGGTGAGAAAATTTGTTATGGTAATGAAATACACTCTTGAGATGAACACATGACTGAAGCTGGCTGAAGCGATCTTGGATGTGACACTGTGTGCCATCGAAACTGATGGAAGAGAAAGGTGTTGCTACAGACCCGTGGCTGTGCCTGTGACGCCTGGAAACACGAGGCCAGTTAGGACTCAGTATTTGAAAGTGCTGTAACATTAGACAGGATGACGTTGGTAAGCATTTTATACTCAAAGTTTGGTCTAAATTCCTGGTATATTGCCAGTTTGACAGCGCACACATGAAAAAATGAAAGAACATATTTTGAGGTTAGGAAGTACTGGAGATCAGAATAATCTTTGGAAATATGGCAATGAATAATTTTTAACTTTGATAAAGTAAGTTAGACTGTGAAGTTCTTTCTGCATTGGGTTATGATTATAGAAATAGTACTTTTGCTTCCTTATAATATGGACTCAAACTTTTTTTTTCAAATCATGACAGTGTAAAATACCTAAAACATTACGAAACAATTGTGCTTTAACAATAAAAACCAGGGCAGGGGAGATAGCTCAGCAGAATAAAAGCTTGCCTGGCAAAAAAAATTAATAATAAGAATAACAACAATGAAAACCAGTCACAAGTCTTCAGGTTAATTCTAATTTCTAAGTATAATTCACATTATATTCAGTGACTGCACATGCAAATGATTTTTGGTTTCAGTAAAAAAAAAAACATTTTATAAAAGCATTTTGTAGATTGGCCTGGCAGATATAAAAACCTTTTGTTTTATTACTATGTTTTTTCCTAAATTAAAAACTGAGATATTATATATCAAATATGCATATTTTGCTTTATATTGTACAGAATAAAACTTGAAGCATTCTTTAAAATATTTTTGACTGTTCAGTCAACTTCTAAAAATATAAAACATAGGGGCCAGCCAAATAGCTCAGCAGATTAAAGCACCTGCCAGCAGGTGCAGGGACCGGGATTCGATCCCTAGGTCTGCCCTGCCAGCCCCAACCCCGGGTCGCTATGAGAAGGTTATTGGTGGTGCGCGCCCGTAATCCCAGCTCTTTGAAGGCTGTGAACAGGCGAATCACTATGAGTCTGATCTAGTAGTGAGACGCTGAACACCCTGAAAACCCTTACCTAAAATACAAAAATAAATAAATAAATAGATAATAAAAATATAAAACGTAATTGAGTTTTCCTTTCCCTTTATCTACTACTAGAGACTTCCTGCAGTTCGATGCCAACCTGCTCCCTTAGCAAATGGTAATGCCACGTAAATGCGTGTATGTTCCGCTCGCCCACCTTTCTCTTCTTATTCATTTGCCCTTATTCTCTCCTCACATGAGCTTTTGTTTGTTGAAATGTTTTCCCCAAACACTAATATATAAATGCTAATAATAAAAAGTTCAATTTATCTCTTACTTTGATGATTCCAAGAATTTTAGTAGTGCCACAGAGGAAAATTTCAAGATCTAAACTTATTGGAATTTGGGAATTTAAAACTTGTCTTTTATTTCAGGTGACTGACTAGAGTTGAATAACAACCATCTCTTTGCTGTTTGTAACAGTGAACAGGCAAGGTGGATACTTGGACAAAGTTCCCTTAGAATTTTGCAAACCAGTGAGCTCAGGCTAATATAAATGATAAGCAGTGAAGACAGAAAGGCGAGCAGAGAATTTTAGTTCTCAAAGAACAGACTTTGTTGGGGAATGTGGAGTATGTGGTCTCTGTTTCCAGATTATAATCTGTGTTGATATATCTCTTTCTATTTTAATCTCTGTATTTTCATAAAACTAACTGCTTCCAATGATACTTTTATTACCAAAACTAGAGTGCGCAACTGTCTTGGCACAGTGTAAATCATGGAAAAGAGCTTCTGTCTTGTTTCTAGTCATTTAAAAACATATCAGAGACGAAAATTTTGTAGATGTGGTATCATTAATTTCTTATCCCTCAACCTAATATTTAAGTTCTTTCTTTTTTCTATAGAGGCATATTACTCTTCCTAAACCTGTGCTCCATCTTTAACAATTTTCTTCCCAAGTTCTGATATCTATACTCCTTTTCTCCATTGATTGCATTTTCAAGAATGATTCAAATAAAGCTTTATCCTCGAAGAGGGAGATTTCTATACACTGGAAGAGTTTCTAGAAATAGATTATGTTTTTTCACATCTTTGGCAAGATAAAAAGGCTAGTCATTTAAAAACATACTTTCTTTTAAATTTACAGTCCTTTCCAGTTAGTTTGTGCAATACCTTCCCCTCTACACACTCATAAAAACGTAATTTAAGGTCAAACTTCGTTTGCAGTGAACACAACAACCAGAAGCATTGAATGAACCTGAGAATTTGTTAGAAATGCAGACTCTCAGGCTAAGTACCTGATCTACAGTATCAGAATCTACATTGGAACAAGTGCAGCAGGTGACTTAGAGCACATTAAAATTTAGCAATCACGGGCTTAATTGATCCACAGCACCTCCACGGAAGTCTATCTAACTGCATTAGCCCTGACCTGAAATTAAATCCTCTGTCAATTAGTAATTTGTTCCAGCAAGCACAGCTTCTATGTACTTTACCAGCTTCTCCAAACAGTGTCTAGTCACAATATTGGTTCTTCTAATTAGCAAAAAATTCTTCTCTTCCTTAGGCAAATATGGTAACCAAGGGATTTTGCAAAACACTTCAAGTGGACCTTAATTTCAATTTTATACAGTCTTTTTAAAAAGTGCCAAAAATCCTCTTCATTTTAATAAACACCACAAAAAATGAAAGATAGAATATACAAAACCTATATGAGACATTTCTATCTAAAAAAAGGCTTCCTTAAAATGGGACATTTCAGGTACCACCCGAAAAATGATTAAGCATCACCCATAGGAAATAGCACACTGAACACACATAGTAAGCAGAAAAAGAAGCAAGTAATACTTCTTAATTTATAAAGAAACAAAATTGTTGTACATGGATATATCAAGGGATATTGTTAAAAACTGATAATAACATTTATACCTTTCATGTTCTATATCAAGTAAATTTTTCAAATTTTACACAAATGTAAGAAGTGTAGGGAAATTATATGTTTCACCT
>NDGM011098734.1:0-14950 GCA_002564305.1 Octomys mimax | reverse complement strand
AAAAATATATGTTGCAATGTGCAATATTTCAGAATTTCTGGTCTCTGAGTTGGGAGAATCAAACACCCAAACTCTGAACAGTGAGTCAGGAATTTCCTAGCACTGTGGTCCAAATCCAGTTGCACCTCCGTTTCTACTTCTTGGCTAAAGTAGCAAAACCTGGCTGCTTATTCCCTAGGAGAATAGCATATAAAGAAGCCTCGTTTTCTCTTCTAAGTTTTTTAGTTTTCCAAACCTCACAGTCAGTCTCTGTGCCCTCAGATAGTAGAGCAGGCAGGTAGCATTATTTGCTAAAGAAACTTGCATCTTTGAAAGATGATTGATAGGTCTTAAAAATTTGAGTATTGTCCTTGGTGTAATAGAAAGGCATTTTTTCCTCTCAGAGAAATAGGGAAAAGAAATACGCATAAATATTTATAAAGACATAGTTAAATGTTACATTGGCACTTATGAGAAAGATTTTTTTTTTTAGTTCAGTAAAACATAGCTTCTTATTAGTAACTTTTACTAGGCTGTCTATTCTCACCTTGCAGGATACATTTATAAGTTCACGGAAGGACAGCGGGAAGGACAGCATTAGGAGAGGTGGATTTTTGCTTCTTATACACACTAAGAATCAAAGCAAACATTCTCCCTGGCTTCAGAGTTATCTTAGAACTGGTCTCTAAGGTGAGGCCTGTGAAGTCCATTTCACTGTGAACCTGGCTGCAGAAGAGATGTGGGCTGAAGGTCAGGCATACCCTGCTCAAGCAAAGAGAGTGAGCTGTTGGGTTCTAAAGTGAATTAGTGTTTAGAAGCTGCCCTGCTCTAACGAGTTAGAAGGGACCTAAATAGAAGCAGGATTTTGAAACTACATTGATTTCAGGCAAATTAGACTAATGAGGAAAAAAAATTAAAAATATTAGCAAAACTATATTGGCAAGAGTTCTTTCTGTATCAAATCATTGGTAATTCTGACCTAGTTGGTGTTTACTCAGAAGCTTACATTCCATGCTATATTGTGGTAAAGGGTAAAAGAAATGGCAACAGATGGTAGATACTAAAAAGAAGCCGCATCGATCCCATTTGTATATATTACGTGAAGGGAAATGCTTTTAATTTTGCTAAAGCATATTCTTTGAAAACTTACTTTCTTTGTACTATTTTTAGTGGAAAAAAGAGCTTTATATCAAATTTTCTGTTTACTTGGGTGTTTGATCATTCTTACTGATCAGAAAGTAGTAGGAAGAGCAGTGCTGTTCTTTCCCTTAGACCATTGCCTACTTATTTTCCTAATGTTCTACATCCACGTGTGCATATGCATTCTTCATGTGATGCGGTGACAAAGATCCCAGCAGCACTCAGATGTTCTGCACCTTGTGGGAGAATGCGGGTGTCCTCGGGCAGGGTGTGTAAGTGTGGAGAGCAGACACCCGCCCCGCCAAGGAGGCCATACTGCCTGCAGCCCAGGGACTCCAAATTGAGTCTTACTGTGGAAATGTGTCCATTTTGCTTTCAGAATACTATGACAGATTCCACAATACTTTTGGAAGATGTACAAAAAATGAAAGATAAAGGTGAAATTGCACAAGCATACATTGGTTTGAAAGAAACAAACAGGTAAGTTTATTCTTTTATTCCTTTTGGTTTAATTGTTTTGCTCTTTGTTCTCTCATAGTAAGTCAGTGTGTTTATTCATTGCTGTATTCGACATCAGCTGATCTTCAGAGAGAATCCAAAGGTCCCAGTATGCTCCCAGTAGAATCCCACGCATAGCGCTAGGGAGCTTCGTGGATGAGAAGCGTCAGAGGTAACGCTACTTACAGTGAGGGAGGATGTCTTTGTATATTTAGGGGCTTAGCTTTGAGTTGCCCCCTTGAGAAGAAAATCCATTACTTAGTGTGACTACTCAATAGTCCTTTCCATAATATGGGCAGTCTTCAGGACAGTGATGCGAAGGTTTTAGTGGCACCAGCAGTTGACCCTTGTGTGACGAGAAGTGATGGGGTGTCTAGGGCCAGACCGCCCTGAACAAGCCCGATCTCGTCTGATGTTGGGAGCTAAGCAGGGTCAGGCCTGGTTGGTACTTGGATGGGCGAGGTCGTAGGGAATGTGGAGTCACATCAGTGGTGCCCTACAGCTCTCAGCCATGGCTTCTCCTGTGGGAGAGTAAAGGCTTTTATTGTCTGCCCTACTGCCCTCCACTTCCTAACTCTGAACTCAGGACCGCATGCTGCACTGTTCTGAGTGCACAGAGCAGTGAGGGCCACAGAAATACAATGCTGGATCTGTGTACTGTCTGTAGGGACTGTGCACCAGGATTTGAACACATAAATACTTCTCTAACTGAAGATGTTTGCCATGCAGAAAGTATTATATGTCTAACATACTTACCTGGGCAAAGATGGAGAATGCTTTTAGAAGTATATGGTTAAACTGAAACTTTAATTTATGAATATAAATTAACAGCATCTCTTTACATCTAATAATGTGTTATTATGAAAGCGCTGTCTCGCACTCCTCATGCACCTACCTGGCCGTCTGATCACAAGGTAGGCGTGGGGTGCTTTCCAGCCATGCTCTGTGCAGAGCACTGGGAGCACAGCAGAGAGGCTGGATGCACTCTGCCCTCAGAGCTGGCAAGCTGCAGGCAGCCTCAGGAGGTCTCGCATCTTTTTCCAAAGATAGTGGTAGCCACGAGCAGGGGTTAGTAGGAGGGGCTGTGATGAAATTTGAATTTTAGAAAGCTAGCCCTAGCTATTACATTAGAGAACAGGTCATGACAGAATCAGATGGAAAACGTGAAGGCTAGTAAAGAGGTTTTCCCTGTAATCCAGTGACTGGCTTGTGGCAGGTGGGGCGGAAGGTATGGGGCTTTCTGAGAGATACATGAAAGACGAGGGCACAGCCTTGCAGTGGCTCTCCCGTGTGGGCGAGGGTGGAGAAGCCACTTCTAGAACAGCAAGTGCAGAACGATGGGGTAGATGTGCACGCCCTGAACACAGGAGCCAGGAAGACATCCACTCAGAGAATCTACTGGCTAGACCTGTAGCCAGGAGAGGTGTGTGGGCTGAGGCAGACGCGTTTACGTTATCACAGTATAATAAAGCCACTGGAACCTCGACACAGACGAACTCTCAGGAAAGACGGAGGGGCCAGCAGAAGGAAGTTCCCTTAAATTGTGTTCTGTGAACGGGTGATAGTAAGGCTGGACTCTTGTCCGAATGGCGCCTCCTCCTCCTCCACAGTCTCCTCGCCTCCATCTTCCTCAGTGTGGGCGTCTAGGCCCTGAGGGCTCTGGGGGCTGGACAGGAGCTTAGCACACCCTCAGAAAATACTGTTTGTGAAAACTGTTGTCTTTTCTCCCATTGCCATTAATTACACTACCTTTAGTAAACAGTAACATGTCTCCAATGCTAATGGCAATTTCTACAAATCTTAAAATTTTTAAATGTTTGAAAAAAAGATTTTTAAATCATGTTATAAAAGGTGAGAACTTTGGATATGTTCTTATTTATGTTACTTTTGTAAGAACTTTTTAAATGAGAAGTCAGATCTTATTGAGCTAAAAAGACTTCTTCCTCAGAAGATTTAACCTCCACTTGAAGTGAGTGGTGAGCATTAGCAGACAGCAGCCAGAGCCTTCACTCCCTCATGGCGTCACCGGGAACCTGGCCTAAGTCCAGCGTGCGGGGTGAAGACTGTCTCGCGTGCTTTCTCAGTCATTTCTCATTTTTTCTAGAAGAATATTTTGCTCTAATTTCTGCTTACTTACATGTGATGTTACATACCCATTTAAAACTAGTACCTAGAAATGGTTTCCATGGTAATGGCTTGGTCATGTGTAATTAATAGACACGTTCTTGCTCACATCGTAAGATGCTGAATACCGTGTGCTGCTCCTGGCCATCATCATCTCACCGCCACCCTGTACCCTTGTGTTTGTGTTGTTTTTCCTTCCACATGGAGACCGTCTGCTCTGGATTGCCATGAGTTGAATGAGGACGGAGAGCTGTGGCTGGTTTATGAAGGGTTAAAACAAGCCAACAGGTTATGTTCGTCTCCTCACTCACGTGGAGTGTTCCTTATGCGCTGCTCTCGTACTAACAGCAGACTCGTGACTTTAACTCCTGATTCTTGTGCACTAATTACCTTC
This sequence comes from Octomys mimax, assembly GCA_002564305.1. Classification (NCBI taxonomy): domain Eukaryota; kingdom Metazoa; phylum Chordata; class Mammalia; order Rodentia; family Octodontidae; genus Octomys; species Octomys mimax. The sequence goes on along the minus strand of NDGM011098734.1, from coordinate 10,815 downwards.
CTAAGTAACTTTCTTTCAGTAAATCTTAGAGCACTCAGCCAGACACCTCAAAACCTTCTCCCCAAATAGATACCATTAAGGCCAAAACTGCTTGCTGGTGAATACAATTACTTCCCCAAGAAATGGTGCTGTCTAGAGTTTTGGAATATCTAAAAGTTGTATCTCTCTTAAAGCTGAGAGGAAAACACTCAACTAGAGCACAGATTACTGACATGGGTTCCTAAGGCTTAGTCCTTAAGGCAGCAGCTGCTTGCTTGTCCTAGAGGTCCCCCAGTGCTGGCGGCACTGTGGCCACCTTCTCACACATCTGGTGCTGCCTGAGTGCAGCGTTGCATGTGTGATGTGGTATTCTGTGCACTTACTGTGAAATCCAGATGCAAGAAGGAGCAAGCCAGGTTCCTCGTATGTTTACAGTGCAGGAAAACCACCATACCACACGCATTTCGTATGTTTCAGGGAAGAAAGCAAAATTGAAACAGCACCCTCTTTCTAATAGATATTCATCCGCTTGTGACACTTGTGTCAGATCTTAAAAACTACATTTTAGTGATTAAAAAACAAAAACACTTAATGTGCTGTTTGTTCGAGGGTCTTCTGCCTGTTCTGCTTTGTTTTAATGATAAACCACTGTCATTAACTTCACGTTGTTATTGATCCGACTCTTTTCAAATCGTGCAGTCACTAGAATGTTTCTAACCTGCCCTTAACAGTTGGCTTGCGCCAGTGAGTTTTCCACAGCAGTTGGCAGGCAAAGCAATTAGAGGAAAAGAATGATTTTTTCTTCTCACACTGGTTAACTCCCAGCTATGGCTTTGCTTTGTGTCGGGAAGTGAGAGTAAGAGTGGGTGTGTGGCAAAGGGGAGCCACACCAAGCCTGGGGCCCCCCACTGCTGTCCTGGTCTACTGTGGGCACAGCTGTTGTCCTGCTACTCTGTCCTAAGCCATGTCTGGTTAAGTTCTGTTACTGAAGTGTAGGTTTATGGGAAAGAGACTGAGAGAGAGAGAGAGAGAGAGAGAGAGAGAGAGAGAGAGATCAGCACTGCCTGGATTTGGGTCAGTTTGTATACCTTCCATTGTAGCACTCAGCTTTTCTGTCCTTCAGAGATAAGAGTAGAATATAAAAGTGGGATCATGTTCTTACCTGTCTCTGGCATTAGCAATGGTCCTCCTTGAAGGCAGAGTCCATTCATGAGGAGGTGATGATCTTGCTCTGTGTAGTGCAGGTATTTTATGGCAGTGATACAGACTTTGCCAGCTGGAATGCTAGCTTGTAAAAATTGCAGGCCAGACCAAAGTTATGTCTTTGAATTTTTAAGGTTATCATTTCCTATGAACTTTTCAAAGGAGCTAAAGCCCTTATGTTTCTGGAGGATCTCAGAACTTCATCCCCTTTGGAAAGTGCAGATGCAAGAGTATTTGTTTGCATCTCTGACCCCAGTTTGAGTTTCTTGACTTCGATGAAGTCAGAAGATGCGTGAGTACCACTTTTCCCACTTTAGCAAGAGAACATGAGACCTCACACCCGCTAGGCAGGTTCTTGGGGTGTCCCCTCCCCTTCTTACTGGTGTGGCTCCCTCACAGGCTTCTGGAGTCCCAGCTGCAGTCGCAGAAGAGGAGCCATGAGAATGAGGCTGAGGCCCTCCGTGGGGAGATCCAGAGCCTGAAGGAGGAGAATAACCGGCAGCAGCAGCTACTGGCTCAGAACCTGCAGCTGCCCCCAGAGGCCCGCATCGAGGCCAGCCTGCAGCACGAGATCACCCGGCTGACCAACGAGAACCTGGTGAGGAGGGCACAGCCCCACTGGGGCTCCTGGTTTCCTGGTGGTGGGTTCCCTGCTCCACACTTGGCACCCCCTACTCTTGCTGAAGCAGGAAGGAAAATGGGAATGTGTGGTCTGAGCGCTCTCGAGGGGGGGGGGGCTCAGAGATCCTGGACCCCATGCTGGGCTCCTGGTGGCTCTGGACCCAGGCGGCCCACACCCTTCATCAGCTGTACACGCAGGCTCTGCCTTCTCAGTAGGCTTCTTACTGGTTATCACCAGAGACCAGGCCTAACTGTGTCTCCGTCTGGTCCCCAGGCAGCCACCGAGGCCACCAGCCTCTGCCCTTGTGGGCAGTAGGGTTGCCACTGAGTTTGGCACACTGAGCGAGGGCTTCAGTCGGCACTAGTAGGACAAGGGTTGCGCAATTTTGCCCATCCAGGCAGTGCTTAGACTGTCAGCGAAGGTGTTTTCCCTTGCCAGATTTTGAACACTGGTGAGGAATCTTTTTCTTTTCCCTTTCTTTTATTTTTTTTACCTGAACAATTTTCCAAGCTCTTTCTGTCCTTCTTTTTTTGCGGTATTAGGGATTGAACTCAGGAGCCTGCACGTGCCAGGCAATTACTTATTCTACTGAGCTATCTCCCCAGCCCTCCAAGCTCTTTCCTTCTCAGTAACGTAATAGCTTTTATTATAGATGTGTAGTTTTAAATGTCTTTTAAGTTGGACAGATACAGTTACTGCAATAAAAATCATCGAATAATTGTAATTCTACATGCCTACATAATATCTATAATATAGGAGCAGCCTGATTTTGAGAAAAGTTATTTGTATTGTTGGTGACTTATGCCTTTTTTATATTGTTCTTAATGACCTATAATAAGATAGTTGGAATTTTTCTGAAGAGTTAACAATCAGAAAAATTGACATTACTCTGTAGTGTTCATGGGTACACAAGTAGTTTGCTGGGATCATTCACCTGGGGTTCCGTTCACAGTTGTCTCTCCATGCCGGGCTCCATGGTGGGGTTGTGTATTTGAACTTTTTCCAGTTGGTGGGGAATCTTCTGAATCATAAAATATTTTTGGAATGATGTTTCATTGCATTTGCATATATTGTTGCTTCCACTAAACTAACAGTGCTTTCATGACTAAGAATTGATAAATGGCCTGAATCATAATATTAACTGGTCATTGTTCAGATTCTGTGCTCATAAATTATTGTCTGGAAACCCCAGGTGCTTGGTGGGTCTGTGGGCTATAAATGCTTCTGGGTGGCTGTTTCAGGACTAAAGCGAGGAGCATTTCTCCTGAGCATCCACAGTTCTAATATTTTGTCAGTTTTTCATAACTAACATGGAAACCGCATTCTAAGTTGGAAGAGACTGGTTTATGAGTTTGAGTTTAGGGAGCGCTTTACAGATCAGCCACTTCTCCAGCCACTATACTGACTACTAATTCAAGAGTATGGATGAAAACTTCCGTACAGGAAATGATCTACTTTTTCAAGCTCATGGCTTCAGTTTGCATTGTGCATTTCCTTATGAGGCACTTGGCAGAATATTAAAGCAGCCCAGATCTGAGTGTTCCTGGAAATTTTGCCTTACATAACATCCACCTACCTGCCACCACCCAGCACAGACATGGAAGGTTTTCTCCCTCTTCCTGAGCAGGCATCCCCCGCACCACCCCTTCAGTGAGGGCAGGCACAGCAGCACAAGCTGCGCTCACCCGGAAGCTGCAGCAGCTCGAGTGCGTGAGAGGAGGCAGGGCCTGGAGCCAAAGGGCAGGAAGCTGAGACGCAAGGCACGGCCCAGTCAGAGTGGACACCCGTGCTATGTGTCGGCTGCGTGAGGGTCCTGGCTGGTGCCTGCTCCCCCTGAGGGTGCAAAAAGTATTTGTAACTATAGAGTTAAGACCATCTACACTGGAGAAATAAGGTGATGGTAGGTGACAAATCTGAGCCTTGGAGTAGGTGATTTCATTGTTTGTGTTTCACAGTATTTTTTAATTGGTTTTGCTGAGAGGTTGCCTTCCCTCAAAGATACAAGAAAACAAATATCCATTGTGCCTGTTTTTTCAGTATTTTGAGGAATTATATGCAGATGACCCTAAGAAGTATCAGTCATACCGGATTTCACTTTACAGACGGATGATTGTATGTACAGCCAGTGCTTCTCTGTCTTCTGCTCTTCCTCGCCTCTGTAACTGAGGGGCACACTGCCGCCCCCTCTCCCCGGGAGCCTCCCAAAGCTCACACACCTGTTTCTCCTCACAGCTCTCATAGCCAGCAGTGCCACCTCTGTCAGCATCCACTTCCATTGTCACGCTTGGCTCATTATTAACAACAGGCTTACAGTGTGATGGAAGCAAACGTGTTTGAAAGATGAACTAAAATCAAGAGAAACAGCGTAACATTTCATTAGAAATTACTCCCATCAGATCATGGGTGTGGTGTCCAAATCCGTGTGTCTGTACTGGAGGGCGATGAGTGCTTGTGTTTGGATGCGTGCTCTTCTCCCACCCAGAGTGGCAGCCGCAGCTGCCCCAACTCCCCACCGCCTGAGCCCCCAGTCTGCACTTGCCCACTTCCCTCTTTTTTTTTTTTTTGCGGAACCAGGGATTAAACTCAGGCTCTTGTGCTTGCCAGAGAAGGGCTTATTCCACTGAGCCATCGCCCTGGCCCCTCTTCCCTCTTAATGAGGTGTTAAGTGCTTGTCCTCTGTGACAGTCCTTTGTCACAGTCAGTGATCGCAGATTCCTATTTTTGTTTTTTGCAGTGGGCATTCATATTTACGCCTTTTTTCTCTGTGTCAGAGCAAAGTTTCATGAGTGATTTATACAAGTGCTTTAGCTTTTTGCCTAAGAAGAGACCACTTTTTATCCTGTTCTCCAGTTATTTCCTCCACTTACCTTTTAAATCCTGAAAGTTCTCTTCTTAAGCTTCAAAGCTAAGGTTAGCATCTCTGGGGAGTGTGTCTTGTAGAGACCGTGCTTCGTGTATGTATGTCAGTGCTGCCTGAATCCGAGGATCGTAAACGCTTCCAGCAAGCCTTTGGTGCTCTCATCAAAATTCGTTTTTGCCCAGTTCCCCTTTATAAAAGAAGCCGTTCTGCTGGAAGAACAGCGGATTCACGCATTCAGTGGTTGTGCCTGAGTGTAGCTGCCACAAAGGACTGCAGTCCACCTTAGCCATCGCACTGTAAAGAACGTTTTAACTCGTTGTACGCTTTAACCTTCGGCTTTCTTCGTAGCTGTTCCCCCCTTGCCTGCCAACCTTAGCCAGGTGGTGGCTCCACCAGCGAGCTTTTCTGGAACTTCTGTGGCAAACTAACAGTGATGCTTGTGTGCCTCTGTGCCTCCTTTCCCGTGATGTATTTCTGAAGGCTTACTTTGAACTTTCTGTATATTTCTCATTTTAATCTGTAGGATTTGATGGAACAACTGGAAAAACAGGATAAGACTGTCCGGAAGCTGAAGAAACAACTCAAAGTATTTGCCAAAAAGATTGGTGAACTAGAAGGTATTGAAGCATGTTTTTCTGATAGTTGCTAAAAGTTGTTTTGTGTTGCTGTGCTAGTGGCCTAATAGAGGTTTATGTAGAAATGTTGGGAATAATAACAAAAATGACTTTGGGCAAAGCCAACCTGTAGATACAAATTTTCATTTCTAGATGAAGAAAAATGTTCTTTCCTGCTGATAGCAAGTTCCAAAGGGAAGACATTCATTCCACTAACATCTAAGGTGAATCTTCTCTGTGTGCTGTGTGCGGTGGCTGGCAGTTAGGAATGTGGATTCTGGAGGCCATGCTTCTTAGGGTCAAACCGTAGCTCTTTCCTTACCAGTCTTACGACGCTGGGCACGTTCCTAAACCTCTCTGCCTCAGCCTTTCTACCTGTCAAATGGGAAGGATTGGTGTCTACCGGATAGGGGTCACAAGGACTGAATGAGTTAATGTGGGTGATACACTCCGAATTGTCCCTCATAATAGTAAACAGTAAGTACAACTTAGCTGTTAGTGTGAGCTGTCCTTATTAAAGGTACGAAGAGGGATACTCACAACCTAATGGAGAAAAAGGGGAATAAAGAAAAAACAGAAATTATAGTTGTAAGAGAATAAGACTTCTTAAATACCTCATGACTTCCGTATGATGGTAGGAATGCTCCTTGAGAAACCCTCAACGATCACTGTCGTAGTTGTCAGGAGCGAGCAGGGCGGTGTGTCTTCTGGCCCTCTTTGCTCCTCCGAGCTCCTGCCAATGCCAGGCAGAGACAGGCTCCAGCCAGACCCTGGGCTTCCCTACTCCCTTCTCCCTGCTGACGCTGTAGAGCTCAGTCACAGAGCTGGAGTTGCCCTCAGAGCTTTACAAGATCTTGCGCGGGCCAAAATGTGCATGGCTTAGCTGGCCCCCTGCCTTTTTTAAGAATCATTCATTCATTCATTCATTCATTCAGTACAGGGTCTCCCTACACAGCTCAGACTTGTGGTGATCCTCCTGTCTCGGCCTCCCCAACACTGGGATTATAGGTGTGCACCACCATGCCTAGTTATAGTGGCCAGCTTGGTGCAGGGCCAGCATGGCATGTGGTACCAGGATCGAACCCGAGTCCTTGCACTTGCCAGGCAGGAACTTAGACCGCTGAGCTGTCTCCCTGCCCCCGCCTTACTTTCTGACATCACTCTGCATAGCTCTTGCTTGGCACCAGGTGAGGACCCCCCTTCCCTGTTGTCGGGCGCTCCAGAGTGCTCCCGTGACTCGTGCTGAGCGAGGCTGCTCTGCACGCTGGCCCTGTCGTGACTCCCCTTGCTCGTTGGCCTGCCAACATGCTGCTCTTCCTCTAAGGCCAGGATCACAGGCAGCATCCTCAGGAGTGGCTTCTCCCTCTCACCCAGCCCTCTAGCCACCTGGCTCACTTCTGTGGCTTTCATCATGTCATATTTTAGCGGCTTTCTCATGTGAATTGCTGGCTTCCGTAACAGACTGTGACCGTCTACCTGTAGGAATACTTCTCATTTCTCCTTATTTTTGCAGCATTTAGCTTCAGGTCTGGCTATCCTACTCCTTCCCTGAATGTCGAGTAACTAAACAAACTTAAGAAATATTTAGAATATGGCAACATGGATGCTTACTATGGAGAGGATATTGCTCCCTCGGAGGTGCAAATTCTGAAGTATTTGTTTACAAGTCAGAAAATCACTTGGCAGCCCCGTTGCGTCTGTGAGCCTGTAGCGCTGCATGAGTCGTGCATCGTGTTAAGCCTTCTGAGCTTCCAGATCACATGTGTGCATATGCATCGAGTACTGGCAGAGCTCAAGCCCTTTCATGCAGAAAACTTTCTACACGTAATGTGCACTCACTGTGACAATCACATAACAGAATATTTACTTAAAAACTGATCTGTAGGTTATAAACTTGTGATATTATTTGTTCAGCTCCTAATGGCTCCTTTGACATACATCAGTAGTCTAGATAAATAGAAAAGCCATTTATTTGAAGTTTTTTTTTTTTTTCAGAACCGGGGATTGAACTCAGGCCCTTGCACTTGCCAGGCAAGCGCTTATTCTACTGAGCCATCTCCCCGGCCCCTATTTGAAGTTTTAAGTAACTTATTTAATATTATTTTTCTGCGATTATATTTTTAAATTGAAGAAACATATTATATTTGAAGATATTACTAATTTTAAGCTTTTCAAAAAAGTCTTATCAGTTAAACTACCCCAACAGCTACCAAGCTAAAAGCATTTAAGAAGGCAATTGGTAGATTAAACCAAAAGAAGAAGACAGCCCAGCTCTTAACAGTGGTTATGTTTTGAGTGCTGGGAACAGAGCCCTGGCTGGAGGGGGACCCCTGGCCCCTCAGGCGGGTGTGGAAGCCACAGGCTTCTCTCGCACGTCTGTCTTCCTTGCCTGGGTTCCGGGTGTACAGGACAACGCAGTGTTGTGCACAAAGCCCTGCCCCTGAGGGAGAGCGTGTGTGCACATTTCTGGGCGCACTGCCGCATGTGCACATCCGCCTCGTTAGGGCAGCATGGCTCTCCCTCCTCCTGTGGGCTGCGTTTCATTAAAGACTGTTTAAAAAGCCAACAGACTTTTTTTTTTTTTTAAAGTGCCAACATGTATAATTTTTAGTGGAAATTAGGTAACGAAATGGGGAGTGTCTTGAGGTCTGCTCTGCCTCGTGCTGTATCTTAATGCAGAAGCAGGTGTTGCATCAGAGTTTCTATAATCTAGAGACTGAGACCTCACAGCACCCTAGCGTCACAAAGGAGCAGAAGCCACGTGAGAACACCAGGGCCTTGTTGCAGCATGGCAGGAAGAGCCAGCCTGCGGAGGCCTCTGCCTGTGGGCCTCACCTGACTGCTGAGTTAATCTGAGGTCCAGACCTTCCTGGTGCCAGAGTGAGGAAAAGGAAATGTTTTGTCAAAAGTCATTCTGATGTCCCTTTCCAGGACAGTGAAGTTCAGGCTCACTTTACTGTTGAGTTTATGAGTAAGAGTCTAGGGAAGGGCAGCAGGGCTCACTTTCCGTCTTCCTGGGAGGATGTTAATAGAGATGCCCTATTTGTGCCGCTCTGGCCGGCCATACACCTCCAACCGGGGGCTTCATTGGCAGGAGAAACCCATTCTCACAGTTCTGAGGCTAGACACTGAGGTCTGGCTGGCTGCCCACAGCCCCGTGTGTGGGGAGGGCCTGGCTCCTGCTGACCGTATGGGACCTGTCCCTCACCTCCAGAAGGGACTGCCCTAGGGAACAGCACTCAGCCTCACTGGGCCCAGGGCCCTTTGTGGGACATTGATCCCACTGTGGAGTGAGGCCCTCAGGCCTGGTGAGAGAGTGCTTCTCAAGGCCTGCGTCTTAAACACCCACATAGCAACCTAAGGTCTCTGGAATGCTTAAAAACTGGTCTAGTGCCCAGGCTTTTCTACTCCAGGCTTTGTATTTCCTGATGCTACATAAAGGTTGACATTTTATATTGAACTGACACCTGTGAACTTTTATAAAGACTTTAGTCTCAGGGCTGGCCAGGTAGCTCAGTGGACTAAAGCACCTGCTTAGGCAGAGCACAGGGACCGGGGTTTGATCCCCGGCGTGCAGTGCTGACCCCATCCCCAGGGTGCACTGAGACAGCAACTGAGACTGGGTGCAGTGACACACACCTGTAATCCCAACACTTAGGAGGCTGAAAACAGGAGAATCACTGTGAGTCCAGTCTGTGTAGTGAGACCCTGTAGACCCTGTACTAAACACATTACAAAAAAAAAAAAAAGACTTAAGTCTCTAGGGAAAATTCAGGCAGAAAAATTTTAAAGATGACAGCACATTTTGTCTGGCTTTTTTCTACAGAGCCAAAAATATCCTCATTTGAGATTTTCCAAAAGGAAAGTGAAACTTTCTTTTAAAACATGAGCTCTCTTAGTGAAAATATTCAGCATATTTCATAAATTCTGATGTGCCCAAGTTTAACATTTTACCATCTCGAAAATTATTGATGTAAGCCCAGGCTAGTTGTTCAAGCCTATAATCCTAGAACTATGGGAGGCTGAGGCAGGAGGATTGTGAATTCCAGCTTAATTGGAGCAACTTAGCAAGACCTTGTCTCAAAATTGAAAAGAAAATTTTTTAAGGACCTGGAATATAGGTCAGTGCAAAGATGTTGGGTTTAATCTCCAACACCACCAAAAAGAATGAAAAAGAACAGTTACTGGTATATGATCAGTTATGGCTTAATTGGCAGTGGTTTTCCTCTTCTAGTGCACATAGAATGGCGTATCTAATTAGTGGCGTGTTAGATTTTTGTAAAATCAGTAGATTTCAGACTTCTTCTTTGGGTTATAGAGTCCAAATATATGCATTTGTCAGTAAACCTAGTGTGTTTCCTCCCAGTTTGCCCTCTTGGAATCATCTCTGTAGCCTAGGTGACCAGGAACATATCAATGAGTCAGGGCTTTTATCAAACACTCAGCATTGTGCCTAAACTGACCCTAGACATACTTAGCAGAAGATGGCCCAGTTGAGTTGCCTCCTCACCCACATAGAGGAGTGCATTTTAAGGCCTGCTGGCGCTGTCCAGCTCATTGTGCCCAGGTGCACAGCACAATCTGTGCAGTGAAAACCTGATCCTCTGTAGCCGTCACCATGGTGGACGTGGTGACTTCACCTGCACCGGGGTGGTCAGCACTGAGAGCTCCGTGTGTGATGCTGCGTCACCCTGTGGATGGGTGTCACTGAGTCCCAGCCACCCAAGTGAAGGCCGCAGGTGCTGGTGTTCCCTGTTGTGACCTCCCCTGCACTAACCCAGAAGCTGCCCTGGAGGCGCACAGGACCACTGACCTCTGTGGAGTCAGCACATTGAACTTCTGGTGTCGGTGGCTCTGATGTGCCTTTTGCTTGCCAGCAGCCTTGGAACTTACTGTGCTTAAACGCATCCTAAGGGCTCCCCCTTCCCACAGATAAAAGCTTCTTGCGAGCATGCATCCAGTCTCAGTGGTACCTCTTGCTCCCTCACCTTGCCTGTGTTTCCAGCTCAGCTCTCCACTAGGAGAAGAAACTGAAGACTTGTTTTTATGCTTAGCCTAACTTTTCTCCAGTCACTGCCACGGACAGTAGTGACCAGCTTTTGTACCTGGCCGGGCTGTACCTGGGTGAATACAAATCAAAAGCAGGGTATCTGGCTCTCTATTAAATAGTAATAATAGTTATTCATATTAAATGACAGTTTTTATTTTCCCATGCTTTCTTTGGGAACTAACAGTGGTAGGAGAGACAGTGGTTGCCCTTCGAGGCCTTTCTGGGAAAGTACCTGTATTGAGGTAGCGAGCGTGCAGAAACTGTGACGTGAGTGTTCCACTGCTCAGAGCGACTACGTTCTTCAGCTAATGGTGTGCTCACTGTCCCGTTCTAGAATGTTATTTTTCCTTCTATAGGTTAAAGTCCTTATGTGTTTAGTAATTTCTGATTGGTAGAAGTTAGTTCACCAATATGTTAAACTATCTAGGGCCGGGGAGATGGCTCAGTAGAATAAGCACTTCCCTGGCAAGCGCAAGGGTCTGAGTTC
>NDGM011098727.1:0-11958 GCA_002564305.1 Octomys mimax | reverse complement strand
TGTGCTTTGCTAAGCTTGTTCTAAGTAGGTGCTTTAGACCACCGAGCCATCTCACCAGCCCTGTTTAATATTTTTGTTGTAGTAAAGTACATATAAAAATTTACCATTTTAGAATACATAATTCAGTAGCTCTTAATCCACTACAATGTTCTAGAGCCCTTACTACTCCCTAGCGCCAGACCACCTCACACCACCCAAATTAATCCTCTACCCTTTAAGGTCACTATCCAATTCCTTTTCCTCCCAGTGCTTGGGAATCACCAATGTGTTTTTGGGCTGCATAAATTAGCCTATTCTCAGTGTTTCATACATAAAAAGAACCACACGCTATGTGGTTTTTGTGTCTGATTCTTTTTTACTTTGTATAATGTTTTTAAGGTGTGTTGTAGTGTGGACATACCATATTCCATTGCTCTACTCATCATTTGATAGGCATGTGGATTGTTGTCATGTTTTGGCAAGTCGGAAAGGGGTCACCAAGAACAATTTCATACAAGTTCTGCTTGGGCACTTGTTTTCAGTTCCTTCAGGAATTGACAACTAAAACAGTGGTGGCAAATTATGGCACATATGCACAGCTGTCTGTAAAGGTTTGCTAAAAGGCTCTTAAAATTCATTAACCAGGCACTAACCCTGTACCCTTAACCACCTTCTAAACTGGCTCTCATCCCTCCAATATTCACATGGGAATATCTCAGTGGCAGCCGATTGTCACAGTTACTCTTCTCCCCATTGAAGGTGAAGTTCCCTGTGCTGATTTTTTTTTTTTGTTTGTTTTTACAGAAGAGATAAGTGATCACTCCTGTCTTTTGCCAAAGATACTGTGGCAAGTGGGTAGGGTCATAAATCAATGATGAAAGAAGGCTTCCACTTCCCTCTCCTTTTTTTTTTTTTTTTTGTGGAACCGGGGATTGAACTCAGGCCCTTGCGCTTGCCAAGGATGTGCTTATTCCACTGAGCCATCCCCCTGGCCCCCCTTTTTGTTTTTCTTATAAAGGTTGAGTTTTATTTTCTAAGGCCTCTCACTGTCCTCTTTTTTCTCTGTGATTAGAACCCTGGATCCAGGAGGGAATCAGGTAACAAGATGCAACCCTTTGTCAGATGAACACAAGGAAGAAAGGATGGGTGCGTGAGAGGACACTGGGGACTAGGGCTCTGAGTGTGCCTGTGGACAGGTAGGTTATCCAAGAGAAAGGGGTGGCAGGTGGGGGAGGAGTGCCTTCTTCCACTCTGCCTATAATGAGCCAGCATCCAGAGGCCAGAGGGCATCATAGACCTTCTGTACTCACCGGCCCTCGCCTCATCTGGTTTCTGGTCGGCCACTTGTTGCTCCAGCAGCAGCCACTGTCTACCTCAGGGGCGCCAGCTCTAGAGAAGGTGAGTACCACAGTGCACAATACTTTCCTAGACTCCCAGTATATTCCAGTTGTAATGGTTGATACACTGTGTTAAATTGAGAAGTTTACAAGTTTTAGTTTTATTAAACCAAGAGATTCAGCAGGGGCCAGGGTCCTTAGCTTGTAAATACCCTGAGCCTGTGCAAGAGGAGGGCAGGAGATGGTATGAGTGCTGCACCCACCTGAGGGTGGGGAGTCTGCATACCACGTACACAGGGAGGAAAAGAGGCTTGTTCTCCCCCTTTGGCTCTTGTTGCTTTCCCTGTCTCTGGCTTCCTGAATTGTTCCTCACCATGCCACCCTGCCTTGGAGTCAGCCAAGTACAGACTGAAATCGCTACAAACTGTGAGCTAAAGAAACCTTTTCTTCCTTAGTTCTGAGTGTTGGATATTTTGTCCCAGCAATGAGAGAAAAGTAACCAAGGCACCAGTGCTATGATATAAAGAGAGTGTACTGACATACCACCTTCAGTTCCTGGAAAGTACTGCCAATCTCAGAGTTTGTACTTCTGGGCCCTTACCATGTCTCTGCCTTGAGCCTGGATCTCCCTGGGGTGTTGTCAGCCTGAGCTTTAACCTCCTTTATATGACAGCCACTTATTACTGGTAGGATGTACAATAGGAATCAGCATTTCCCAGGCTGGTGTGGATGTCTGAGAAGGCTTTCTCGCATCCTGCTGATGGTTCTGCCAATTTGTATGTGAGAGTTCTGAGGTGTGGGGATGGGATGGGCAGTGGCCACCCATTGAAAAATTCAAGAGTGGATGTGCATTGAGCCCATGAGTCTGGTTCTAGGATGCTCTTAGGTACACATATTGATATATATAGAGAGAATGTCAAGAACCAAAAATGAGAAAACGCCAAAATTCTAAATATAAGGGAAAGATTAAACCATGGTATAAAGCCTTGTGGAATATGATGTGAACATTAACTAAGATGATTAATAACATTCAATGATGAAAAGATGAGCTCATGACATCATGTAGGTGAGAAAGATGCTGCTGAACCTTACACAGCCTGACTCCCATTTTTGTGCAGACACACACAGACTATACCAAACAACACTGAAATATCTCCCACGCACTGAAGTGCTGACGAAGAGCAACACTTTCTCTCTGGGGGAGAAATTTTCATTCATCCTCACTTCCTTTTATATTATTTTTTGTAGTTTTTAGAGTTTCCTCCAATTATGTTCTAGAGCCATTGTATGGAATGATTTCATAAAATACATTATAAACACTATTAGATTTAGTGTGCACATCTAGCAAAGCCTTAGTCTTGCAGTTCAGGCTGGCCTTGAGCTCACTTTGTAACCCAGGCTGGTCTTGAACTTGCAGCCTGGGTGCTCTTTAAGCCCTTTTAATCCCATCTTTTCTTTCTATAGGTGAAGAGACTGAGGGTCGGAAGAGTTCCAGGGTCTCTCTCTCATTACAGAGCTACTGAACAGCTAGATTAAAGCACATCCAGAGCCCTTGCATGTAACCCCGTACAGCTGTGCTCTTCACACCTGGGTGGCTTCAGAGTCCCTGGGAGCTCAGTAAACTGCTGCTGAGCTGAGCTCTAGCACTCCTGGGTCAACCTAGGAGAGGTGGGAGAACCCATATCTCCAAGTTCCCAGGTGATGCTGTGGTCATTGGAATCACACCTGGAGAACCTCACTTTATTCCTTCTATTGAATTATCTGGGCTTAAACATACACCCCCAAAACAACGTGCTCAAGCTCCATATCAGACCAACTAAATACAAATTTCTGGGAATGGGATTCTTTAAAAGAATCTCAAGTGCGGTGATGTAGACGAATGGACAGTAGCAGAAGTATGAATGTGGTGAATGCTACTGAACAAGCTTTCCCTTTCCCAGAGCAATCCATGTCTCTTCAAAACATTGCCCTTAGGAGCCAGGCGTGTGCCACATGCTTATAATCCCAGCACTGGGGAGGCTGAGGCAGGAGAATCATTGCAAGTTTGACACCAGCCTGGGTTACAAAGTGAGCTCAAGGCCAGCCTGAACTGCATAGGGAGACCCTGTCTCAAAAGAAGCCCCCTCAAAAAAGTTACTCCATTTCTATTCATCCTACCCTCCACATCGTACCATATAAAACCTTTATAGATTCTTAAGATAAAGATGAAAAAACATACCATGACTGACGAGACTTAAGTGGTCCTGGCCCTGGCCCCTGTCTAGCATCACCTCCCACCACTTCCCTGCTGTCACTTTGAGAATTTATAGCCAGACATCTATCAGTATGACTTTGAAATTATGAGCTAGGGCTCCCACCAGCCTGCTGGCTTTATGAGCTCAGGACTGCTTGTGCTTTTCATCACAATTAAGACCGCAGTGTCATGCCCAGGACCTGACATCAGCTAGGTAGCACTAAACTTACTCAATGAATGAATAAATAGCCATAGCCACAAAATAGCTGGAATCAAGGCCCACTGCAAGGCTTCTTATCACCACTATCTACTTATTTAGTAGGTTTACTCTTGGTAGACTCTAATACTGAGTCCAGAGGCTTACGTTTGTCTCTGGACTAGATGTCTGGAGTGACCACAGGAAGCCCTGGAAACCAGAGGAGCCTGCATCTAGGTCAGGCCCAGAGGCACCAGCCCTCAGGGACTAGGCCAGGTTTGGAGCTGGAATGATTCTAAAAGCAACTCTGTTTATGTGTGGCATTTAACACGTATGCATATATGATGTCTTTCTGTCACCTATGGGGAAGGCAGAGCAGTGTCATTATTGTCATTTCACAGATGAGAAAACTGAGCTGCTTTCAGGATGTGCTGGGGATGAGAACCAGATGCCCTGACACTCTGTCCTGGAAGTCCCGGGCACCCAGTGTAGCTGGCGACAAGGCTCAGCCCTCTGTTCTGCCCCTTGGAGACCTTTTACAAACTCTCAATTGCTTAAAAATGCAATTGTAAGTAAACCATACACGAACAGCCCATCTCTGGTGAGCAGCATACAGCCAACACTCAGGAAAGGTTTGTTGCCTGAAAAACAAACATACCCAGTTTTCAGAAGTCCTTCCATTTTCCTTGCCTCCAAAATGACTTGGATTTTATAAAAAGTCAGCATGCTCTTTTTTTTTCTTTAGCCCATCACTGCACCCTGAACACATAGGTCTGAGGTGCCAAGGTCGGGCGATGATTCTGGAATGCATAAGATTTCCCCAATGCTGCCAAAAATTAACACTTGCCCAAATCCAGGGACATCCAGCAAAGGGCTATACTCATTCTCATATATATAGGAGTTTTCCATTCTACTTTTGCTGTGGTATTTTAGATCCGGTTCTCTATTTCTGCTAGAAAGTAAAAAGAAAACTAGAAATACTGAATGAAATAAGCCCCACATGCTTAATGATAATCAAAAGGGGAGGGTTCTTTTATCAATCACTATGAAGCATCCTGATTGATTGTAGGCACGCTGAGTGAAGTGAAACTTTCTTGTTCATCTTAAAAACTGCCCTGGGAGTGTTTGGTATGTTTTTTGCTTGTGGTTTTCAGGCCTGAAAGAGGAGGAAGATGACAAAGCATACAATAGAACTACAAATTCATTCCCATGACGGCTGGAGAAAGAAGGTCCGGGGGCGGGGCTGCCATCCTCCCCACCACTGTGCTGGCTACGGCTGTGTAATCCTGGTCTCTGGAGAGTCCATCAGCACCAGGGGTCAGTGGCAGCCCTGGACCACACCTGAAACTCCTGCTGACCTCCAGAACTGCTGTGTTCTGGGAGGAGGTAGACAGGCCTTTGTCTCTGATAGCACAACATGCCCTGCTTGTGCCCAGATTGTTCTCCAGGGACAGATGGCCACCCTCAAGATGAGGGACACAAAAGCACCAAGGAATAGACTTGTCCCTTCTCCTACAACTTGCTTGTCTTCATTCTAAACAGTCCCCATTCACCCAAAGTTGAAGACTCCCTGGCCTCTAAAATGGACCACTGTGTTCTATATATAGAAGCAGATATATGATCCGATGTTTCCAGGGTTGATAATACAACTTACAGTGGCTTCTTGGTCATATGATTTGTCTACCTGTTTTCCTGAGATGGATGTCAACAAATATGGTTGGTATTTCTCAGACTAACTGGATGTAGAAACGCGTTCCATATCACAGACAAAAAGTTAGTGCACCTTAGGCATCTCACATGTTTAAACATGTAGTTATTAGTGTTTTTTTGTTTTTGTTTTGTTATGATGTATAGTTACTGTGTAAACAACAAAAAATTTTATATTATAGCAATACATTTTCCTTAAATAGGAACTTTAAAAATAATTGAATTTCTTAAATGCTGAACTTAAGAACATGATAGAGTTACATGTAACAGAACAAAACAATTGGCAAATCAAGCTCCTTTTGAGTGCTTTACAACACTTTGAGTAAAGTTTCATAAAACTAAGACTCAAATAAACCATGTAGAGTTTAAAGAAGCAACTATTAACCAAGATTAGCCCAGCTGTTTTTCCCCCTTCCCTATGCCATTCTCTTTTTATATACCATGTTTACCTCTTTTATGTTTTCATTCTTGTCACCTGACTCTCCACTTCTGGCCAGAGAAGTAAGTGCCCCAAATGATTGACTTATGGGATTTATTACAAAAGTCACAGCACCCAAATTTTTGTTCATGACACCTATCTTGATAGCAAAGCCCAGGTGTGTTTCTCTAGTGTTCGTTCTTCCCACTGTAACTCACTGGATTGAGCCTGAGAAATCTCTGCTGGGGGCCATATGTTTGCCAGATGGTTCTCTTGTCACCCTACAGAGTGGCGATGTGGAGGCTCCCTACAGAATCCATCCAGCAGAGCCTTAAGTACTGCCTACCACACTCCAATCAGCAGTTGGAGTAAGCTGGACTTTTGTCTAAAGACAAAAGATTAAATTAGGAACTGGGTGTGGCAACGCATGCTTGTAATCGTAGCACCCTAAAAGGAGGTTGACACAGGAGGATCACTGCAAGTTCGAGGCCAGCCTGAGGGCTACAAAAGTGAGTGCAAGACTAGCCTCAACTATATAGCAAGACACCGTCCCCCCAAAAAAGATCAAATTAACCAGTATTTTCTGCACACGAATCATCCTAGGTCGTAAATGACAGAGATGCCTATTTAGAAATTTCATAACTAAAAATATCTCAAATCCTCTACTGTGCTTTGTACAGTGAACAATCTGCCATACAAAATAGCCCTTAATGCCATCCACAGCTGTGCAGCTGACACTGCCCAAGAAAGATCCCAGGGAGATTTAAGAACTCCATATTCTGAACTACGGATGCCTGGGCATCCCAAATAAAACGATAGGTTTATTTCTGGGTTGGATTCCTGAGTGAGTGGTGACTGGGACTTTCAGACTCTACCATGGACTTCGTGTGTGTGTGTGTGTGTGTGTGTGTGTGTGTGTGTGCAAGCCCAGCCTCACGCTACATCAACAGTCCTCTTATCCCTTCCCAGATGGAATATTAGAGTATATGGGATGATGCCGCACTTTTGGCTGCACTGCGGGCTCTGGGAGGAGAGAGGGTCACGTTGATGTGGAGGGTGACTGTTCCAGGGGAAGCCGGTGCAGGCCACAATCTGACCCCAGTTCTTTTTAAATGTGACAAAATTATACTTAGATATCAGCATTTCCTCCCTCCCTCCCTCCCTCCTTCCCTTCCTTCCTTCCATTTTTCCTCCCTCCCATCCCTCTTTCAGCACCTCTCTATGGAGTACCTGAGCATCTATTATTTACCAGGCATGGCGGTAGGCTAGTGTCACACAGCAGCGGACAAGTGAGAAAAATCTCTGTCCTCCTGGAAGGTAGATGATTACAATGGTTGATTCATTGTGTCAACTCAGAAAGCCAGAGTCCTTACTTTGTAAACCTCCTCATCCCTGTGCAAGAGGAGGACACAGATTGTGTGAGTGCTAGACCTGTCGTGGGGTGGGGGTGCGGTAGCTTACTTACAATATAAGAGAGGAAAAGAGGCTTATTCTGACCCCCTCTTTGCTCTTGCTGCCTTCTGCTTCCTCAGCCTATTGCCCCTGTGCCATGCCACCCTGCCTTGGAGCCAACTGATTACTGACTGAAACTTCCACCAACTGTGAGCTAAATACGCCTTTCTTTCCTTAATTTTGTGAATTGGGTATTTTGTCCCAACAATGAGAGAAAAATAACTGAGACAATGATAAACAAAACTAATACATGTATTCTATATCATTTTAGAGAATAATATATGCTATGCAGAAGCACAAGGCAGGAACACAAGGAATGATGGGAGAGGAGTTGCAATTTAAATGAAGGGGGTCAAAGAAGGTATCACTGATTGAGCAGTCGACCTCTGGGCCAATACTGGCGGGTGGTCAAGTGCAAGCCATGCTGATACCTGGAGGAAGAGCACTCCAGACAGAGACTGCAGCAAATGCAAAGGCTGTGTGATGGGACCATGTTCAAGAAATGGCAAGGAGCAGACATAGCAAGAGTACTCGCTCTAGAGGGTGAGTGAGGGACCCAGGAGCTCCAGGAGGGAGTGAAGATTTCCACTAGAAGTCAGGGTGAAGTGAGCAGCCAGCCAGCGCAGTGTTCTCGATGGAGTTGCACTGTGATCTAAGCAGCTTTAAAGACCTGAGCTCTGCCTGCCATGGTGAGGACCATAACAAGCAGAGAGGGAACAGGGAGAGGCGTTGCAGGAGACTGCCGCAGCTCAAAGAAAGCGAAGACAGTGTCCTGAATTCGGGAGGAACTGTGGAGGTGGTCAGAAGTGGACAAAGTCTGAGTGTCCTTTTGGAGGCAGACTCTCTAGGATTCCTAAGCTGTAAGACTGGACACAACGTGCACAAGAACAGCAGAAGCCTAGGACCACATTGCAGGCCTGCAGCTACCCAACAGTGTGGTGCTTCCATTGAAGAAGATCAAAAGGACTGAGGGAGGGGCCCGTGAGAGGGAAGGCCAGGCACTCTAGTCCAGATATATTAACTCTGAAAGGACAGTTGGATATGCAACCCTGGAGCACCAGGGAGAGGAGGTGCTGGAGCTCTGCTCCTAGGAATTTCGCAGACACATGGAAAAGAACACCGTAGGTGGAGAGCAGAAGCCACAGGAATGAGCCAGCTCTTTAGAGGCCAGGACATAGGGATGAAAGTAGCCAAAGAGAAGAGAGAAGAGAGAAGGGAGGGAGGTCTAATATCCCGGAAGCCTAGTGGAAAGAGGACCAAATACGGCTGATATGTAGGGTTTGACAGGGGCTGAGAAAGAGCAATGAGTTCTGAGCGCACGAAACTGAACAATCACCTTGACAAGAAAGATGGGTCATTGTGGTGGTAAGTCAGTGTAGCACGGGGATCCCAGAACCAATGAGGAGCCGCCCCTGGGCTGACTTCCACCTTCTTTTTCCTGGTTAACCTCCAATTTCTTCTTTTGCTTTTCACGTATGAAGCTTTCCCCAATCAGAGTCTGTTAGGACACCGTATCGTCCATGCAAACTCCTCCCCCAAAGCAGCCTGATAAATTCTTTGTCTCCCTGCCTCCTCCCCGAGGACCCTTGCTTTTTCAGCAGCCTTCCCACACTAAGCAATGTCTTTATTTTCCCCCCTTCTCTTTCACACCAGAGGAAGGAATCCTTACAAGAGCAGGGCAGGAAACCTGACTGAGGGTGGTCTAGGGAGACAGTGGGGGAGAGAGAGAACAGGGTTAGAAGAGCAAGGATGGTAGAGCAGGACTGTGGTGTGCTCCAGAGCAGACTTAGAAGGGACAAGGGGTAAGGAGAGTGAATCAGATTGGTTTTGCTTTTATGGGTAGAAGGAATCTATTGGGATTTTCTGTGCTTACCATAAAACTACATCATAGAACAGAGCCTGGTTCCCTTAGTGGTTTTTGGCCTGAGCTTTCAAGTCAGTAAGTGGGTCAGCAGGGCCTCTCACCTAGTGCTGGCAAAAAGTTCAAACTGTCCAAGTCCCCTCGCTTCAACTCTTCATCAGCTCTATCTCCCGAGCATCATGCAGCCCTAAGCTCTTTGTCCCTCCCATCTCTGTCAAGCCATGTTTGGATCTTCTTGTGAGACTGTACCTCTCTTTCCCCCACAAAACCTCATTATGGGAACAATATAATTTTGCATATCCTTTTGTTGGGTGTGGCACACCATCGAAATACATCAAAATACATATGGGCTGGGGAGTCCATTCTGCGTTTGTGGTGGCCATGACACGCTTCCAGAGCAGGGAAACACAGCAGATGTAGCCTGTTGCTCAACCTACCGCCAGGCTGTGCCTCTTCCTACTTTCCCACATTTTCTCAATGCTCAGGGCTCAAGGCCCACTGCTCTTTTGTGAAGCTGTGTCTGCACACACAGGCCCTGCCACACACAACATGACATGTATCGGAACTGTGTCAGTAACAAACCCGAGAAAGGAAACTCCTAACATTTACTGACCACACATTGCGTATGATCTGTCCAATCTGCACACCTATGGCTTAGTGATTAGCATCTCATCTTACATATGAAGAAATGGAGCCCAACAGACTGTTTTTTTTTTAAGCTGATGCCATAGGAACTAGCTCCTGAACACAGAACCAACTGCCTCCAGAACTGACACTCAAGCTCCATGTGGTTCTGCCTCCAAGTTGGTGTCCCCTAGTGAGTTTCATGTTCTGAGAAAGGATCCAGGATTGTAAGCTGTTTTGTATCAAGAACCACAGAGAGCACTCAACAAAGGTTTCTCAATAAGTGCGCACGGAGGCCGGGGAGATGGCTCGGTAGAATAAGCGCTTCCCTGGCAGGTGCCAGGGTCTGAGTTCAATTCCTGGTTCTGCCAATGAATAAATAAAATAAAATAAAATAAAATAAAATAAAAGAGCATGTCTGGCCCAGCCCAATCTCGTAAGACTTTCCCAGGTTCTGCAACAGTGAATTGGTTGCAGACCCTGGTCAAAAAGCCAGGTCCTCATGTTGTTTTTATACACAGTTATTTCAGGATAGAAGCTGTTTTTATTGCCAGGTTCCTTTTAAAACAAGTTCTAACTTCCATATGAACAAACTGTCTAACCAAAGTTTCTCATAAAATTAAACTTTTATTCAGGTCAGATTTTTCTCTCATAATGATGTGATGAGTTGTCAAATAATTGAGATGATTTTAAAATGTTCTGTTCCTATTCATGTTTTGTAATTAAAATATACACACAGCAAAAAGAAAAGCCAGGTCCTGAGCCTGAAAAGCCACCACGATCCAGCATGTAACAGCATGTCTGATCAGTGCCCGTGCTGCTGCAGACTGCTCCAGCTCAACAGAATATAGGAAGAGGGAGAGGGAAAGAGAAAGACTGAGAAGCATGCGGAACGCAGGCAGGAAGTTACCAGACAAAGTAGATTTGTTAAAATCATCCTAAAAAGTCATTCGGCCACATGTATCAAGAATTTCAAAACACCAATATGCCTTAAGATTCAATAATTCAATGTCTAAGTCTCTATTCTAAGGAAATGATCCTCGATACAGAGAAGTACTCATAGCATCATTATTTTTAATTTAGAAGAGGACTATATTGTGTGCATCCCAGCATTATGAAATAACTGAGTGTGTGCGACCCTCATGCAACAATCAACACGATGTTTATGAAGTTTAGTTGGCTATAATGCTTTATGAAAAGAGCAGGTTGCAAAATTTCCATGCTTATAGATACATTTAAAAATCCCAAGTGTAGGGCCGGCCAAATAGCTCAGCAGAGTAAAGCACCGGCAAGCAGGAGCAGGGGCCAGGGGTTCAATTCCTGGGCCTGCTGCACTGGCCCCGACCCCCGGGGTGCACTGAGACAGCAACTGTGACTGGGTGTGATGGTGCACACCTATAATCCCAGCAGTTGGGAGGCTGTAAACAGGTGGATCACTATAAGTCTGATCTAGTAGTAAGACCCTGAACATCCTGTAGACCCTTCCCTAAAATACAAAAATAAATAAAAATAAAAATCCCAAATGCACAGGAATAAACCAACGTCTATATTTTCTTTATCCTTTGAAATGCTTTTTATTATAATACTTTTTTTTTTTTGGTACCAGGTCTTGAACTTAGAACCTTGTACTTGCCAAGCAGGCACTTATGCTGCTGAAATATGTTCTGGCCTATAATACTTTTATAATAGGAATGGGGACAAAAGCAAATTTTTCCAGAGAGGAACAGAAATGTGTTTTCCAAGTTTTCATTGGTTTTGTTTTACCTTTGTAGTAGGAGCTCAATTTTGTTTTATTTTAGGAGAAAAATAAGCTACATTGTAAAGAAAACTAAAAACTGCATGCATCTAAAGTGTAGTGTCTGAATCTTGTAGCTTGATTGTTATTTTTTAACAGAAACTCTCAGATATGCACGTAGCATTCTGGGATGTGACAACTCCTAATCTAGCAGGTACTGGAGAAGGAATTACTGTCTATGAGGCCTTAGACATGCTGTTTTATGGCCTGTACTGACAGAAATTAAAAATCTTATAAAAAAAGCATAAATTGCCACTATTGCACCTAAACCATTTAGATTAAATTCTTGCATATATGTTTACCTTGAGCCAAAAGGACTTTTTTTTGTTTTGGTGGAACCGGGGATTGAACTCAGG
>NDGM011098717.1:0-10530 GCA_002564305.1 Octomys mimax | reverse complement strand
GCACACCTGTAATCTCAGCTCTTGGGAGGCTGTAAACAGGAGGATCACTACGAGTCTGATCTAATAGTAAGACACTGAACACCCTGTAGACCCTGCCCTAAAATATAATCAATCAATCAATCAATCAATAAGACCATATATATGGGCTGGGGAGATAGCTCAGTGGCATAAGCATCTGTCTGGCAAGCACAAGGTCCTGAGTTCAATTTCCAGTATAATATATATACACAGATATGGATAAAGAGATAAAGAATTTTAATAAACTATGCATTTTAAATTGTAACCATAAAAGAACGACATACACATATTGAGATGATTCAGTGAGGCTATGAAACCCATTTCTTAGTGTCAAAACAAATACAATTTCTAACACACATGAGCAATCAGCAGAGATAACTCAAAAACACAAACTGAGTTAAAATTAATTTTATAATAAAGTCAAATAGTTGATAAAGCTGTAAATATTCACTGTTATTTTACAATTTTAATTTTTAACCACAGGTAACATTTAATGTTTAATTAATCTGATCAGAGTTTTTTGTTTTGTTTTAATCTCTCACAATTTTCTTTTTAATATATAGACAATTCCCAGAAAATTGGCCAGCAAGAAAATAGCTGTTTCACATAAACACTGTTTCACTTATTTTTGTATTTTAAAAGAATTCTATTCATATTTTTGCTTTAATCAATTTCAAAGACAAGTGAACTATGTTACTGAGGATTTCAGTGGAATTTTAAGGTAATGAAGGAATACAGTCTTTGTATCTGCATTAGGAATGCTGATGTGCAACATGAACTAAGACACATCCACACATTCAGACAACTTCATCTATACTTGGAAAAACTGGCTATTTACAAAGCTTCTTTTACACAGAATTATGGCTGGATCTCTCTCTCTCTCTCTCTCTCTCTCTCTCTCTCTCTGTCTCTCTGTCTCTGTCTCTTTCTCTCTCTCTCACACACACACACACACACACACTATTATTTGGCTCAAGTATTACACTATACTTCTCTGGGAAATTAACATCTTTAATTTCTTCTAAAAAGATTCAATAACTCTAACTTTGGTAAATTTATTTAAACAATGGCCTTGGAACTGCTGCTTTAGCTTTAAGTAGAAAAGCTTTAGCTTTTTTAACTTAAAATAAGGATGAGAAGATACTGAAGTCCTTGGGCCATCTGTGGGAGTTACGAAGCAGGCTGAATCAGTTCCCGTGGAACTGTGGATGGAACAATGGCAGCCACCACTTTCATGAATGCAAACACGGGTGACGCCCCAGGATGCCTGGGACCCCACACTCTAATGTTTCTAGCTTCAGAGGTTTGATTTTATGAAGATGTGCCTCCCTGGCCTCTGAAACCAATCTGATTTTCACCACAATTTTCTTCTAACTTTACGGCTGCACATTTTATACTATCTACTGCTTCCAGAAATCTTCATCCACAAAAGGGGAGCATGAGAAAAGCATCCTTTCTGGCACTCTCTGCTGCTCCCTCTGAAAGTACGTGGGCCCTCCACACACGCCCTTTGCACCACACACTCCCCCTCCATATATGTAAACATATACTCTACGTATGCACATCCACACACATGTACATGTATCACAGGCTACATACACTCACATGTACAGACCACACACACCACACAAACTCCATATACATTACCTACACCGCACAATATTATATACACAACATACCATATACACACTAAACACAGAAACCACACATAAAATACAAATACGCACATACCACCTTCACATCACACACACACACACACACACACACCCCACAGCACGACCTTTCCCATACAGCAGATATGGTGCACCAGCCAAGGGCTTCCAAAACCCACTCGGAGCTCTTCTCCAACATCAAGATTTTCGAAGTAAAATTTCATTTCCAACAACTATTACTGCTCAGATGATAAAGCTAATACCACTCTTCCATTAAAAAAACATAAAATGAAGTTAAATAAAATTCTTTCCTAACTTTGACTTTTGGATAAACTCATTGTTATTGTGTCTGCCTACCCAATAGAATAAAGAATTTTAATAAGAATAAAACATTCTTAAGAGAATATCATTTGCCTTAAACCAAAAAAAAAAAAAAAAAAAAAGGAACAAATGAAACAATCTGTGAAATATCTGAATACTGCATGGTAACAGTCTCCCTCATTCAAGGCTGACCAGGGTAGGGAGCCGCGGGGGATCAGGTAGTGATTTGACACTTTATTATTGCATGACTGACTGGCTTGCTTACTGTCTCTAAAACATTTTTATAATTCCCATCTGGTTTGAAGATTTTTTAAAAACTAAATTCACTGTGAGAATCCTAGGCCTCCCCAGAATGAAGGGCTCTTTCATGAACCACCTTCAAGCTACATGCGTTTTGCACACACTTAAAAAAAATTCTGCCTTGCAGATGTGTGCTACAACTTACACCTTCCACACCCGTTCTTCTGAGAATGCACTTGTGGGCCTCTGTACTTCACAATTTTAAAAAGAAACCAGAAACCAGGAAGCAATGAGGAAGGAAACCATTGTCCTGGACTGCAGAGAACTTAGGGCTAGATTATGAAACCAGCTAAGCTTGGACCAATGAAGAACACACACTGATCTGCATGCACATAGACCCACCTCACATGGGCATGGACAAAAACAAGTATTCACCTTAAAAAACATCTATTGAGGGGATTTTAGACAAGTGATAAGCAGAAGGAAAACAAAACAAATTCAGATGAGGCGGGGGTGGACATGTTCATGAACACTTGGTGGTAGAGTGCTGCAAGAGCACATGCACAAGGCTCTGCGGGGCTGGACTCTCAGCACAGAGAAAATGAAACTAAATTACCTAGCTGCAGCCTTTCCTACAAATAAGCACCATGGGCCTTTTGGGTTAAATCTGTTGAATAATTTTCCCCCCTACAAGTACACACATATTAGGCTACCTTAAATATACGTTAAGGGAAAGGATATATACTATGAAAATCCTCTTATTGAAAATAATGTATATATATTTTATTGAATAATGTTATAAAGAATTAATGACGTTTATAGATCTAGAAATACTTTAAAATATTTTCAGTTATGTTACTGCAACATAAAGAGAAATAAAACTCTGACTATATTTTTAAATTAACTAGGGTAGAGAGAAAAACCTTTCTTGGAGGAAAAAAATAAAACATGATTACTGACAGTATTACTTTCAAAAAATATTATGTACCCAACATCACAGGAGATCTGCACGCACGACAGCTTCAGGTGTGAAACAAATGAACCTCATAGGCTACTCTGAGTCTGTAATTTATACAGAAGATGGTGGCTTCACCCACATGGAAAAGTTCCAAACTGCTACCTTTTTTAATAACACTCGAAACAGTACAGCTTATAGCTTTTCTGTAATTCAATATCTAAAATCATCCATTTCCTATGAAAGACTAGCACTGAACACTAAAATGAATTCGGTAGACACTACTGTAACAGAGTGCCCTCATGACTGCCTTCGTGCTGGTTTTCTGTCCCATGATGCTGAGGGACAATAACCCAGGGTCATGTAATATAGGAAAGTAGGGGAGACTGGAAATTCTCCAGCCAGGAGCGACCCCAGAGGGGCATCATGACCACAGGCTGCAAATGCAGGACGTATGTAGGGCCACACACACAGAGAATCAAGAAAACCGGATGGGCCCATCATCTGTGCACCCAGGGACATAACATGGCTTCATGAAGCAAAGAACTGATGGTGAGAAATTGTTCTTTAATCTGAGTAACACGCTTGCTAAAAAGTGCTCTTCCTGTTCATAAATACAGATGCACATTCGATTCAAACAAATCAAGGAAGAATAGTGCAATATTTTAAAATAAAACATCTCTTTCTGTTGAAAAGTCATTGACTTGCCCCAACAGCATCTGCTGACAAGAATAATGAATATGTGTTAAGTGGTTTTTACTGATGTCCTCCTAGTAACTTCAAATAAACTCTAAGGTAAGTAACATTCATGGGACACCTCCATGGGTCTTAATCCCAGTGCCACACACACACACACGCAAACATAAACCATTTGCATTGTAGTTAGATATCTGACAAAGTGACATATCATATAAGCACAACGTCTAGTTACAAAAAGTATACACTATGGCTTATTAAACCATTTTTCCAAATAATGCAAAATTCAGAACACTGTAATTTTTTTAAAGTTTCCTAAGAAATTGAGATAATCCCACAGAATCATAGCAGGGCCAATACTACCCAAGGAAACTGTTCTAAAACACTACAGAGCTATGCAAATATATTTAAACAGACCTGAAAGAGGACCAGAAAATTGGCTCATTAGAAACTCATTGTTCCTATCAATGAAAGGCTTCCTGATCTTCAGAAGGTCCCTTCTTGGGCCCATCAGAGAGCAGATGGCTTAACACTTCCCAGGTGCCACCAGTACACCTGACACGGGTGCGTCCCTCCTGGCTGGACCTCTGGGCTGCCCATTTTCCAGCCTGTGGCTGCCTGAGTACAGCGGTCACTTTTACACCTCAGCACTACACCTAACCAACAGGGATGAAAGAAGCAATGTACAACTAGAATGTACGAATATCTTCACTTCCTTCTGAAACCCACTAAGATTAAGATGGACCGATGAATGGATAGGTGACAGAGGCAATAAAAGACAGAAAAATGTTACTAATTGTAGAATTCAATAACATACATTATATTATTGAGTTTGCTGCTCAGTCCTATTAGCTTTTTGATACGTCCAAAAAAAAGTTCATAATAAAATTTTGGATGAGAGATGGAATACAGAAGAGGAGAAAAGAGTCTGTCTCCCTTAAAGCATGACGAGGCTCTCCTATGGACCCCTGACTCCACATTCTCAGTACTTCATCCATTCTTTTACTACTCACTGTTTAGCATTTTCAGATTTTTATGGAAGGAGGACTATGAAAAGTGTAACCAAAGTAAGAACTGCTACTTTATAATACAAAAGGAATTAAGTTAATATACATGGTTTGAGAAATACAAATAAAACAACACAGCTTACCCTAGCAACGAACTTGCAGGCAAACTGTAAAGATCTAGACAGCACTGTGAGCTATGCAGATAGTCTCAATCTCTCAATCACTGACCTCTGCTGTGTTAGTGCAAAAGCAGTCACAAATCACCTGAATGATGTTGCTCTGTCCCAATAAAACTTTATTTATGGATACCGAGATAATCTGAATCTCATATGATATTCATAGGTCACAACACAGTGTCCTAATTTGGATTTTACTCAATCACTTAAAAATACAATTGCTATTCTTAACAGGAGGCTGTGACAAAAAGCAGGGTCCAGACCCGGCCTTGAACAGCCTCAGAATGCAGGAGCAGACAGGCTCGTACCAGGAAGTGCCTACCATTCGAGCCTGAGCATCTAGGGGCAGGTCAAACCCACCTCAACAGAGTCTGTTTAGGAGTACGCTGTTAATAGTGACAGTATCTAAAAACTGTAAAACCAACTGCCAGGCCTGTTAGTTTCCAGTATTACCTATAACACATTATGAAAAAATACCAGGCTGGGCACATGGAAGCTGAGTGATTCATAAATACTGGGCTGGTAGAGCAGGGCTCTCCAATGCCCCCAATATCTGCATGAGGAAAGCGTGGTTCCAACCAATGACACTAACTGGGAATAGGACCTTGAGAAGGAAGCAGCAGAGAGGGAGCTGCTCTCTGAGCATAGGCCCTGGATCCAGGAAGAGACCGGATCAGCCCCATTCTCTGTCTGATTCCCAGATGCCATGCGGTGAGCACTTTCCTTACCATGTCTCCCCATCATGGTTTTCTGCCTCATCATGGGGCCAGGGCCACAGGGCCAAACCACAAAGGATGATAGCCTCTGAAATCATGAGCCAGAAAAAGTCTTTCCTCCTTCATTTCCTGACCTGAGGGCCAATACTCTCTGGGGTAATGCACAAGAAGGCCCAAAGGAAATAATCAGGTCAGTTTTCAAGTAGCTTTTTCCTTGAATGACCAAGCCAGAGACCAGGGGCAGCTGTAGCCAGCTGCAGGCAATTGGGGAGCACCAGAAGGAGACGGGGTGTTCTCACACCTGCCAAGATTCTAGGGGGAGGACATGAAGTACATTTTGAGCCCCTGTACACAACAGGACGATCAGACCATCAGACCATTTTCCCTTCAATGACACTGACAAAGATGTTTCCTTCTCTTTTCCTCTTTCCCTTCCCCTCCACATCTTCCCTTCTGGATTGAGAAGAAGTATTAGATAAACACTATACTTTAGAATATATCCATGCTTATACCTACTGCCCAAAGGACAAGCATTTCTTAAATTCATCAGTCTCTATTTTTCAAAGGTCTTATGCTAGTAATGTCTCACTCCCTGTGGGTCTATCACCTTGCTTGGGGAAGGAAATTATTTACAGACCTCTTTTGAAGTGGAGGCCTGTATAAGTATGGTTATCTGTATGGCCCCAGTGACTCTGGAAGCTAACCTTCCAAAGAGCCCCCCTCTCTGGACTTCCTTCCATGTTCATTGCCATCTGCCATGTCCTTTTCATGCAACATGATCACAAAAAATCCCTGCTGACGTGAAGGGTTGTCTCTAGTTTGTCCCCATTCACTAAGAGAGCAAGGTTTCAAAATTAAACAATGCTTTTTATATTTTTTAAAGTCCTGGCTCCATACTCCTTACACAAAAGAAAATTATTCTCAAATTTCTAAAGAAGTACAGTGGGTGAAATTAAAAGGGAGTAAATACAGTTGTGTACTAACTTTTGCTTCCAAATTCAAAATGGCCCAAGAAAAGCAGAACATATTATTTGAGCCTTAGAAAGACTGTCACTTGTGCTTAATGTCAAATCTTCATACAAAATAAACTTGTAATCAACCTGAAAACGTCAAATCAAGCCCTACTCTGTCGCACTAAATGTGGGAACTGGTGATACGATCTGTGCTGGTGAAGCAGTGTCTTGGAGGGCAACATCAGAACCATATAAGCTCTGAGCTGCTTCCCTGAACTCCTGACAACATCAGGAAAGTGACAAGTTCAGGGACTACCTTATTCCACACATTGGAAAACGCTATGTTGCTATGGTGTAGGCCATAGTGAGTGAATAAAAATGACAGAACAGAAGAAACACTGAGATTTTATTAGGAAAAAGAGGAGGACAAGATGAGGCTGTGCTTCTGACATTACTAGTGCCAAGGGAAAAGCTTAAGTAACAGCGCGACAGCACTGATAGAAGCATTTAGACATACACTCTCCTTCAGTCTGCACAGATCTCCAAAGCCATGCTCACGATCAATGTCGCCAATGAGAAAGCAGAGCTCTAAGATACTGGGAAGGCAGCAAGAACCTTTCACACCAAGCATCCCTGTGGTGCTCCAAATGTAAAGGGTCAGAGACAACAAAGGAATTCAGCCAGGAGTGGATGCACAAACAGCAGTCCCAGTGGCTCAGGAGGCTGATGGCTCTCTGGGGAAACAGAAGAACCAGACAATGCACTGGTACTAAGCTTCTCTACAAAGAAAGCACCAATCCAGCAGGCCTGCTGGAGCTCTTCAGGCCTGATTAGCACTGGCCACTGCTTGAAGCATGCTAGTCTTACATTATACATTAGCAGTAGTGTCATTACCATGTGCTTGATGAGTGGAGTTCAAATTCTCTGTGTAGACAAACCTGAAATCCTGTGGATGCACACATGTAATGGGAGTGCTTCTGGACTTCAATTATCCCTTCCTAAGTGAGCTGAATATAATAGCAAAGGAGTAATCGCTTCTGCATTCATGTCAACAGAGGACCCTTCTAGAAAAGGCCTTAGCCAGAAGATCACTTCCCACGCTTGAATTTTCTTCTACCATAATGTGTGTGCTTCAGAGGGGAAGTGTTTAAATGTCACTCGTCACTCATATGAGAAAAGGATGTGAAACATCCTGCTGGGGGAAGTCTCAATGGTCCAGCTGGTATCAGCTCAAAGAGAAGTTCAGTGTCTAGAAATCATTCACAGAAGATAGCAGGCTAGTGTTTTGATGTACTTGTTAATGAGACAGCATGGTAGGCACATTTATTAAAGTATCTTTAAAGGTGTTGGGATCTTTTGTCAGATCACCTTGCATAGAGACCTGGATTTAGAAAGTATCTAAGTCCAGACATGGTGCTTACCTCAGTGAGACGGAGCACAGCTTTACACTCTGCTGGGGCTGGAGTGTGGTAGAGGCCTCACCTCTCTATAACATGAGGTCCCTGGCAAGTCTGGTGAGGAACAGTGGAACAGGGACATGGCTGCAGCACAGAGCTGCCATCTTGGACCTGCAGATCCAATTTGCCATAAAGACTGTTTTAGGTTGGACTTCTGAGTGGGAAGGCTCACAAGCAGAGACCCAAGAGGCCCACAGGGTCCCTGTCTTAGCCTATTTCTCAATACTGTAACAAAATACCCAGGGCTAGGTACAGAAAAGAAGTTTATTTGGTTCAGAGTTTCAGAGGCAAAAAGCTCCAAGACTGGGTGGTCTCATCTGTTCTATCTCTGGTGAGAAATTTTTGGCTCCATTGCAATATGGCAGATGGTACTGCGGCAGGAGCAAACTAAGAGGGAGACCACACGGTACAGAAAGGTAGGCTTGTTCTTTTATGATCACCCATGCTCTTGAGAATGAGTCCAGTCCCATGAGACCAGACCCACCTGAGTGACAGCACACAGACACCAACTCAATTGTAGTATAAAACTGTACTTGGATTCAGGTGTCCCCTTTCCAAACCTGCCCAAACCCATGTGTCCAATGTATTCCTTCCCTTCCATTCCTTCCTGGCCCCCTTGTTAAGGAGTACTTTTATATTCCCAGTAAAAATTCTGTCTTGCTGTTCTCCAACTGTCTTTGAAGTAGAAAACAGCATATGGAGATGGTTTAGTTTGGGTTCTGAGCTTTCCGAAAAATCTTCTGATAACATTCCTAATTGGCTTCAACAACAAAGAAGGTCTGTCACTCCCACGGAAGGGCAGCAGGGAATAATTAAGGATGCTGGAATGGTGACATGTCAGCTAGACTTGGGCACGGTGACAATACCACTATCACCACTGCCACAAAGGACCATTTGGTGCATGCGTATACAGACTGTCTTGGGGAATGCTGTCCCAAAAGCCTTGCTCTCCAAAGAGACACAAACATAGTTGGTGAGTATCACGACAACTCTTTGTAGCTTCCCACCCACTAGCGATAGAAAGACTACTATTAACAGAGGTTTCCACTTAGCACAGGGAAAACATTCCAGGATCCCCAGGGGATGCCCAAAACTGAGGCTAGGACAAATTATACATGTATCATGTTTTACATACATACATATCTATAATAATATTTAGGAGATAAATTAGCCATTTTTTAATATTAACTATTATTAACTGTGCATTAACTATTATTTTCTAGTTTTGTTTAAAATGTTTCTTTTCATCAGAGTGCTTTTTCGTATTTCCTCTATTAATATCTACACGTGATACACTAAAATATGAAATAAAATAATTATATATTAATAGTAACCCATAATTAAATAGAACTATAACCATGTACTATAATAAAAGTTACATGGATTTGATATTTTCAAAATATCTTCTGAATTTTGCTGAGCATAATGGATACTGTAGAAATCAAACCCACAGGGGTACTGTAATACAATGGAAAGTCCTCAACGTCCTTCGGGTGGTAAATGAATAAACAGGAATATATATTCCAAGATCCCCAGGAGACACCCAAAACTGGCTAGGATCAACTGCATGTGTGTTATGTTTTACAGATGACTGATACTGTAGGCAATGAAAAGGATGAACTGCAAATGCAGTGTGCCAGCCAGACCTTAAAAAAGTGCACTGCAGCCAACAGCACACACACCTGCAATTCCAACACTTGGGAGGCTGAGGCAGGAGGATGAAGTCCCACCTGGGCCACAAGCATGACCTTGTCTCAAATTACAAGGGGGCGGAATGTAGCTCAGTGCAAAGGCCCTGTTAGGTTCAATCCCTAGTACCAAAAAAAGTTATGTTTCTGTATCTTTCTCAAAAGGGAAGAACTATGGAAACACAAAGATGGTCAGAAACTGCAGACACAAGGGGACAGGGCTCACACTCACAAGACACCAGACACCAACGGGAATGTGGGAAACGATGAACTGTTATGTGTCTTTCTTTGCAGTAGTGGTTACAATACTGTACGCATATGTGTTAACCAAAATCCATAACTTTATAGTAAAAGCATGAATGTTACTATAGCTGAAGAATACCATTTAAAGGGCCAACAAGCCTACCTGTAATCAAGAGAAAGCATGGGCCAGCGAGATAGCTCAGCACACGAAGCACCTGCTTAGGCAAGCGCAGGGACTGTAGCTTGATCCCTCATACCACATGTAGCACTGGCCCTGCCCCTGGGTGCACTGAGTTGGCCACTTTTGAGACTGGGCGTGTTGGTACATGCCTGTAATCCCAGCACTGGGGAGGATGAAAACAGAAGGATTACTCCAAGTCTGAGCTGCGTAGTGAGACCCTGTACCAA
>NDGM011098710.1:0-13741 GCA_002564305.1 Octomys mimax | reverse complement strand
TTGTCGGAACCAGGGATTGAACTCACAGTTTGGATCTTTTAGGAGGGAAGACGAAGTAAAGAACTTAGAGGTGGAAGTCAACTTACCCAAACCCTGAGCTAAAGGTACTTGTAAAAGCCAGAAGAAGCGTTTTCCTGCGGGATACTTTGAAATGCCAGAGGCATTCATGCAAAAGAAAATGCAGAGCCTGTATTTAATTTTAAATATTACCTGGCTGAAATCAGTACAGTAGCTTAACCATTAGTTCAAAACTAGAAAGCACTAGAATCCTGCCATTGGGTTGGGTGCTGGCAACTTGGTGTTGGTCCAACTGGGAGGTCATTTAGTACTTAATGCTCTGCACAATAAAATCCCACCTGCAAGCACGAGTTCCAGCCAACAGTGTCTTCAGCCATCAGCACCACTATTTCTTTTTGAGTGACAGTGGCCACAGAGTTTAGTCAAGCAATTTTTCTTCTCTTTATTTTTGTTAAATAAGACTCCAGAAAGTATAGTGCAAACACTCAGTAGAAAAGTTGCAATTAAGAAATGTACATTCACATTTAACATTTCAATCCATTCACTTTTTTTTTTAAATAAAAATAGGACAAATTATTCAATACTTGTCTCGATTTAACAATCTTGAAAAAGACAGGAAGGTGCTCGTCAGTGTCCAGTTGACATAAAAATAGACCCGTATTGATTACAAATCTAGTTACCCAGTGAGACTGCGGTGCTGTGATGTGGAATAGCGTCGCTGTGCTCGCTACGTTCACCCTGCGGGAGAAGCTGACCACCTGGCCCACGCCACTCTCGCTCCATGGAGGGACGCGTCCCTCTCCGGACAACCGGACACAGGTGCTCACACGACTTTGCTCAGCGAGAAAGAAAATCCAGGAGTAGCTTTCAGGCTTGCCTTAAGTCAGGGTGGTGTCACCACCAGGAGATGGCCACATGGTCATGGTGGTGACTTTCCCGGGGATGGGAGTGGGAGCAGGTTGGGGTGAGGGCGCCTGGGCTGAAAGCACACGGTGCCCACTAAGTGCTCAAGCTACACAAGCTCGGGGGCCACGTGGCCTGTCCTGGCCTTCAGGGGTGGCTGTGTACCTGGTCCTGCCCCTTCCTGTTATGCTAGGAGATTCCCAACTCAAGGGTCCGCACAGGTAGGAGCTTCACAGCCTGCAAGGCTAGAGTGCAAACAGCTTGGGGTGTGCAGTGTTAACAGGAATGAAGGCAACATGGGGCCCCTCCACGCTGGACATGTGTGCTCCTGGTGGTCTGTATGTCCACCCTCCTGGGTGTGCAGGAGGCAAGGGGGGCATCCTCAGGATCTCCCACCCCCGCAGCGTGGGGCAGGTCCCGGAGACTTGTGCTTTGTGTGCCCAGGGCCCGGGGTTGAGCAAGGGGTGCTGGTGGGTCAGAGAGGCAAGTCCCGGCTGCTGTGGGGCCTGTGGGAACCCTCTGTGCTCCTGTGTGAGCGGGCTGCACAACGCTACCAGCCGCTGGGACCTCCGAGATCTCCCAGAGTAACTCGAGGAAGTCATCTCTGTTTTAACACCCATTCTCAGTGAGCAGCTGAAAGTTTTGGAAAGCAACCCATCTGAAAGCTGGTGCTGCCTGCTGCCAGGAGACAGACAGGCGCTGGGGCCTGCAAGGTGACCAGGCCTGTTTCTCCCCCCTCCCCTCACTGGGCGCTGATGACCACTCGTGGGCAGCTCTGCTCCCCCGTGCTCCAGCCCTGGGAAATCACTGGGCCCTCACTCCACAAGCAGTACCTGGGCTAACACCGAACAGCTCTATGCGCAGGAAGGAGAAACAGCAGGCCGGGCAGGCAGGCTTCCCGGTGCTCCCAAGGCCCCTGACCTGCAACCTCAGCCCTGCAGCTGTGTAAGCAAAACCTGTGTTATCTGGCGGTGGCATGGTTCTGTCCCTACTTGAGGTCAGTGAGGCTTTCCAGGGAAATACTGCAGCTATCCTCTATGTTTAAGGAGATTTTGCACATGATAGATGCCTGCTGCATTTCAAACCAAGCTGTAGAATATAAAGTACAACCTGACAGATTAGGGATGTCTGAGGCCTCGTGTTGCATTGCCTCGCAGGGCTCAGCAATGTTCAAGGAGGAATATGGCTTGGTCAATAACTGCAGGGCCAGTGGGAACTGGAACAGGCTCCAAGGATGGGGGGTTGGAGCCTTGGGCACAGCACCCCAGCCCTGGGGGCCTCCTGTGCCACACGCACACAGCTGTGTGACCAGCTCGTGTTCTCCATGAAATCCAGCAGTCTGCACAGTTCTGCTCTCAGCATAGAGACCCTGGATGTCATGGAAAACATTTGGAAGAACAGTGTTGGAAAGGGATGGAACAGAAGTGGGGCCTAGCCTCATGTGGCAGCACTGTATGGTGAGTCTGCGAGTCCCCAAGCTCCCGATGCCTCAGATTCTTCATGCAATGTGACCACTGCCATACCGCCTCCATCACAGGTGACCAGGCAGCAGGGGTGCATGAACCACACAGGGGCCCAGGGACTGGAAACCCTGACTGGCTAACAGTCATGAGCAATTTTTGAAGTCACAGTTCCAATCAAAGGTCCAGGGAGTCTGGTTTCCACTAAGTGTGACAGCACTGCTGCATGTGGGACACAGCAGATCCTCTTGGAGGGAACACGGCAACTTCACGGAGGATGACAGCATTGGACCAGAAGGGACCAGCCCTGGAGGACGAGCACATGGCAACAGCCACACAGCAGCCACCGTGGTTCTCTCTGTCTGATCTTTAAGGTGTACTTTACAGCTGGCAGGGAGCCACTACCCAGGAAGGTCACTGGATAGGGACACTGCAGGTGACATCCCAGACCTCAAGTGGCTCTGGAAGGAAGGGAATGTGGGGACTGGGGCTCTGCCCCACTCGCCGCCACCTGCAGACACTGTACCCTCACACAGATCTCTCCACAAGTCCCACATGTTCCAAGAGAACCCGACACCAAGCAGGCAAAACTAGTGGTCCAATTTAGCACTGCAGGGCCCTTGCCTCAGTGCCGATGTTGCAGATACTTTCAAAAAATATCTAAGAGACTCAGTGACTGCTGTGTCTCCCATTGGCCTCAGGTGCCTTGCAGACATCTCCTGGGGTCATGTGCCACTGAAGGTCTGTGTATCTCTATCCCTATCACTACCTCCTCCTCCTCCTCCAGGGAAAGTTTGGGGTTGGAACACTGGGGATGGTTTGGCTCATGAGCCAGGCATCTGGCTTTGTCCTAATTTTGTTCCTTTATGAAGCCACATTAGCCCCTGGAACAGGTCATTTTATTTTATTTTGCTTATTTTGTGAAATATGCACATGTGTGTGCATGCATGCACATACACACACACATATGCAGACACACAATTTGAACTAAGCCCAGCCTCTAGTAGAGTAATATTTTAAAATATAGTGGACAGGTTGAATGCAGAACCAAAAGCATTAAACTTTCAAGGAATCTTAAAATTGCAAACCTCTGACAGCATGTTGCTTGGGGACCTTGGCCCCCAAATGTCTCATCTGAAATCAGCAATAATGGCATGGACCAGAGAGAGGACCAACCTCACGTCCTATTCCTGGACCTGCCTTCATAGGCTGTGGCCATAGGAGGACACGTGCCATCATGTCCCTGGGGGTACCTCGAAGGGAGGCCGCCATGGGGCCCAACACTGGCCCCCAGCCTGTGCTCCACATGGTCTAGGGTTGTGCTCAGGGTACCTGACCCTGTAAGAGGGACCATGCCGGGTATTATCACCTGCCACACACTGGGCACACAGTGCCAGCATCTGCAGTTTCCAGGCCAGCACCCCAGGCAGCTGTCATCAGCTGGGTCCATCGGACCTAAGTCTCAGCCCACATGACTCTAGTTGAATTATCAGCAGTGAGAGGCTGGGCCACTGGATGCCAAACGACTCTACTTCTACCGTGCCAGCTCTGCCAGCTCTCACGCTTGGTTGTGGTATTTCCTCTCAGGTGCCAAAGGGCATGGAGAGGTTTGTGAGCCAAGAGTTGGGGATCTGAGTTCCTTGAGGGAGACCTCTCTCTCTGACATCCCCTATGTTCACTGTGAAGGTCCAAGCCATGGAAATATCCACGTCCCCTCCCCAGACTAGCCCTGAGCAGGCCCTGATCCCGCCTGCTGGGCTCTGGGCAACCACATCCCCGCGAGTCTGACTTAAGTGCACCCCGAGCAATTCCTCTAATCCTAGCCCAGAGAGCACAAAGGCAGACACGACCCAGGACACCATCTGAGGAAGCCATCACACACTCACTCTCAAACCTGGGGAACAAGGGGGACAACAAGGGCCATGGTGTGCGCTCCCAGAGCAACTGCAGTGAGGGAGGGTGCTTCCAGGCCAGACAAAAAGCTGCACTGCGCTCTTTGTTAATTTCACCAAACCAGGTATTTCAAAATCCGACTGCCTCTAAGGCCATGTGCGTGTGTGTTGTGCATGTGTGCGCATGTGTGCATGCGTGTGTGCATGTGTTGTGCATGTGTGTGTGTGTGAGTGCATGTGTGAATTAAAGCCATTGCAAAGCCACAATCACGTCCACTTCCAGGGCTACTTGAGAGTTCAGAGTGCGAAGCACAGGCCGCACTTCTGGACCCCCCTGAGGACCCGGGCAGTGGGGCACATGTGTGTGGGAGGTGCACTGTCGCTCCCTGCCAGTTACGGACCCACACTTGCCTTGCACACTGAGCCTCCCTGCTGGACCCACTCCCTGTGTGGGCTGGGAACAAAGTTCCCAGGAGAGCCGGAGCCAGCCCTGCCCAGGTACCCCCACACTCTTGCCACTGTGATCCAAACCGCTTCTTGCTGACCATCCCAGCAAGCAGAAGGCAGTCTTTCCGGGTTGCGCTTAGGACTACGGGCACAGTCTTCCTATGAAATGCAAATAAAAGCCAGATCGCTGGAGCTTGGCTGTGTCCACCAAGCCTAGGGTCCCAATCCTCCATACCAACCTGGGCGCCCCGGCCCTTCCCAGCCACTGCAGATGGGTGTCCTATATGGGTGGCACTGAGACATAGCCAGCCCCAGGAATGGGAATGGTACTTTCCAAGGCCAGACGCCCTTGACAGCGGGACAGCTGCACTAAGTTTCAGGGTGAGAAGAGGCTTCTAAGGGGAGGGGCCACGCTGCCTCCTCGCTCTCAGAAGGAGTGTGCAGACCCGGGCAGCATCTGCTCACCCACCCAGAACACCAAGGTGGGTCCTAGGAACAGAGAGGCCAGTGGGGCAGAGGGGCTCTGGGAAGTGCAGCCCTGTTGGGCAAACTCCTGGGCATGGCTTGTCTCTGAAAGGCCAATCTGCCAGAGGGCCAGACTGGGCTCTACAGCATAGAATTACAGTTATTGCATCGATGACAGAAGGGTCGGGACGCCCCGTGGCTTAGAGTCTGAGAAACACGGGCTGACAACTGGGTGGCTGGGTGTATGGGGCGTCCACTGCAGGACACGGGCACCCCAGGAGTGGACCGGCCTGGTCGGCGCGGCCCGTGGAAGCATCTGGAAGCATTCTGGGGCTGTGTTCTACTCTACAGTGGCAGGCACGGGAGGCATGCGAAGAGGGGACACACAGGGCCATTTCCCGAGGGCCACGGCATTGCCAAGCACACGGGGCTAACAGGGCGGAGCCGGGCTTTTCCTCATTTTTGGTACAAGTGACAGGCAGCACCTGGAAGTGGTGCACTATATACAGAGCATCTTAAAATAAATAATTTTGAGAGACTCCTACCCGAATGGCTCTAACATTTGTACATGAATACTGTACAAGATTAAAAATAAATAAGGCAATATAATACAGGCTTATCACAAATAAAAAGGAAGAAAGTGGTTTTTAACAAACCCCAGGGAACATATGGCTGAACACAGCTCCTGACCTCGGAGGAAGAGGTGGGGTTTGGAGTTGCTGCTGATGGAGACAGGGATGTCTGCCCTCGGCCAAGCCTCCAGGCAGCCCCATGAAACGGTCTGGTGCCGGGGTGGGGGACACGCAAACGTGCAGTCCCATCCTGCAGGCCCCCCAGGCCTCGTCCCCCGCAGCAGCTCACTTCGCTCTGAGGGTCAGAGGCGGATCCGGGTGTCACTGGTGGGTCTTTTATACCCATTCCGCTGCTGTCCATTCAGGTCATAGCTGAATTCTACTCTCCATTTTCGTGGGAGCAATGCTCCTGCTTCTCGCCACCAGCAGGGGCTGGGAGCCATTATTAGTTGTCCTGTGTCACCTATTTTCATCAGGTTTCAGCCCTGGCCATGTTTGAGTCTCTCCTGTCTGCTGCTCCACTTCTGAGGGGCCACGTGGCCGTGGCAAATCCAGATGGACAGTCCAGGGTCCCCTCCTGCCCTCAGGCTCCTACCTTCATCCCATGCACAAGGCCCCTTGACTGTGCAATGGGACACACAGGCTGTGGCCATGCCTCTGCCCCCCACCCGGGCAGCCCAGCAGCCATGTCAGAACAGAACAAAGGGATCAGGATGCACCGGCATGCGGCCCTTCCCACCAGCCTGCTCACCATCACCCTGCACTTCCCCTCCCCCTACCCCCCACCCCCGTGCCTGGTGCCAGCCAACCACTGCACATCTGGTCAGGATGGACAGACAGACGAGAAAATCCCAGTGGAAAAGGGACCACAGGATCAGCCGGGCATCCCACAGCCAAGATAGATGGGAGCAGAGACGAGGCAGGGGAGGGGGGGCGATGCCCCAGGCAGGCTTTCAGGCCATGGTTCGCTCAGTCACAGCTGATGACCAGACATGGCTGGCGGAGCTCAGGACCTTGCAGCAGCCTGAAGACCCCAACCTCTGATGGACACCCCACAGTCAGAGAAGAGCCTGAGAACATCTCCCACACATAGAGCCACCAGGACCACAGGCCCTCTGCACCTCTGTCCCAAGTCCCATGGGGTCAGGTGGCCAGTCTGCCCCAAGCATCACCCTGGTGGCCCCCCCAGCTGTGACAAGGCCCCTGCTGCCTCTGCTGGCCACACAACCCAGGATGGGGTGGAACTGCCGCCCACCTAGATAGGGACCCATCCTCAGGCAAGAGGGAGAGCCCCACTAGCAGGAGCAAGCAGGGCTCAGGCCGCCTGCTCCCCACAGTCTATGCCGGCCACCTTTCTTTAGGATGTCCCCTTGCCAATGCACCTGCCTGGACTACCCCCAGCCCTTCCCCAGGAGCAAGTACAAAGGTCCCCAAGAGCCAGACATCTGGGCAACTTCGGCCAGGCCCCTCCTGCCGCTCTACCAGTCCTCTGATCACCCACTTCCACCATCTCCACTTCAACTGTGGTTGCCATGGAGCACAGTTGGGGGTTCCAGGCATCAATGGGGCTACCTGCAGCCTCTCTGGACATTGAAGCAGGGCCACCTTGATGTAGGACCTCACACTTTGCAGATGACAACGTCCCCAGGAGGGCCGGCCATGCCAAGGAAACAATGTCTTTCCTCTAGGAACCTGACCTGTGGGTGTGATGGTCACAGGCTCTCTGCACAATGGAACCTGGGTGTTCATTCAACACCCAGGACCCCACATACCTCAGAGGAAGGCAGGACAGGTGCCGGTTCTCCATGGAACCACAGTGACATACAGGTGCCTCCTGCCTGTCACAGGATCCAGATGCAGTGGCAGGGGACACACAGACAGGATGAGCAGCTGGTGATGACCAACAATGGAGAGGCTATGGCTCCAAGGACCCAGAAGACCCGCCTCTGGCTCACAGCATGGACCTGCTCTCAGGGAAGCCAGCGGCCCCGCTCCCTGGTAGCGAGAAGCCTGTCCGCCACCCACAGGCCTGTGTGACCCAGACCTCTCGCCTGGCGCTGACTTGGAGCTCACTTGCGGCGTGGCTCCTCCGTCCCTCTGCCAGGCAGACCTCCACGGCAGGCATCCTGAAGGTCCCAATGCTGACACAGCCTGATCCAGGCAGGGCAGGGTGGCAGAGGCACAGCTCCTGTTGGCATCAGGCCACATGTAGACAATGCTCCTTCTGTAGCCCAGCCACTGGCTCCCTGCTCTGCTCATTGGCTGGTCCTGGCCAGGGCCATGGTGGCCCGTGTCACCCTGCATGCGCCTCCAGCAGCCCACGTGGGTCCACTAAGCCTCCTTCCCTGGTGCTGTGCATGGCAGGTATGGGCCAGGGGGTGCTGGGGGGAGCCCAGCCCTCACTGGGGGGCCAGCTGCAGGACACAGGGGTGGCCGCCTGGCCTGGCCTCCAGCTCCCCCATAAGAATACATCCTCCGCTGCAGGTGCATGGACCGCGAGTGGGCGCCGTTCCCATCAGTCCTGCCTTCCAGAAAGTAGGTCAACATCTCCCCTTTGCCCTTGACGCTGACTTTGCCTCGGCAAACAAAATGGTAGGGACACTTCCGCAGCAGCCTATGGACCTCCTCCGTCACCTAGAGACAGACAGCAGCCAGTGTCATCCCCAGTGCAAACAGTGGGGGTCTGCAGGGGCAGGATGGGGGATGTATAAGGACCTGAGTAGCCCAGAAAATCCCACCACCCATTCCCTGGGCAAATGGAACCCA
Source organism: Octomys mimax (assembly GCA_002564305.1). Classification (NCBI taxonomy): domain Eukaryota; kingdom Metazoa; phylum Chordata; class Mammalia; order Rodentia; family Octodontidae; genus Octomys; species Octomys mimax. Next base: position 5,218 of record NDGM011098710.1, on the reverse strand, counting down.
GCCAGGGCCACTGAGCTGGGACACCCAGAAAGGGAGCAGAGACCCAGCACCAGGGCAGGGGTGGGCCACCAAAGCTGCTCTACACCCTCACCACAGGCAGGGAGCAGAGGACTGGGCTGGGCCTGGGCACAGCAAAGCCTGAGTTTCCAACCGCACTGCTGGGCGGCATGCCCTGGCTGCCAGGGCAGCTCTGGGGAGATTTCTCCAAGGGCAGCTCTGGGCAGAATTCACGCTGCTCTAAGGGAAATCCTAAGAGCTGAGCCAGCCCCACCCTAAAGAACCCCAAGGCCACTACTCATGGTGTCACTGCCCCTGGGTCTTGCCCCACCAGAGTGGCCTAGAGCTTCTCAGACGCAGTAGCCATGAACAGTGTCCACCCTTCACGCACAGGCAACCCAAGCCCTGCAGGGCCCAGAGGCCCCAGGATGAGGAAGAGGATGGAGCAGCCAGGCCATCGGGCTTGAGGCCCAACCCTGTTACCTCCAAGGCTGCAGTGCACATGAAGAGCAGGGCCCAGGGGTGCCCTCTAGGGCTGCCAGGGGACAAAGAGCCTGCTCAGTGCTGCCTGCTGGCTGCAGACCTGGCAATCACCACTGGCCCCAAGGCCTTGGTTTCCACACCTGCAAAATGAGCACTGTGTCTTGGGGTCCTGACCTGGATTCTGCCCTGAACTCCAGTGCTGTCCATCCGACTGGCCACGTTGACCGTGTTTCCCCAGATGTCATACTGGGGCCTGCGGGCACCAATCACTCCAGCCACCACTGGGCCAACGTTGATGCCTGGAAAACAGTCGTGGCAGGGTCTGCTGTCACCTGCAGCGTGGGAGCTGTGTGGGGCATGTGACACTGCCCAGTGAGAGAAGGCTGCACCCCTCAGGTCTTGTTCTTTAGATCACCTGCGTCACCTGGAGCCTCACAGAGGGGTGGTGGCCGCCTGTCCCACATGACCCCCAGCACACTGCCACATGCAGGCTGGCAGTGTGATTCCTAAACCTGGGGAGCATCCCAGGCCCTGGAGCATCAGCCTGTGCATGGCCAGAGTCCTGCTCCTCCTCGGCCACTGGACGCTGCAGCCTCTGTGACCACAATGTGTCCCCAAGTGCACTTTCTTTCCCAGATATATTTCTAGCAAAGCTTTTTTTAGGGTACAGCCCTGCTTGTGCTGTGAGGTGTGGGTCCCAGAAGAGAGCTCGTTGTTGAGGTGCTCTGGGGGGAGAGAGCAAAGCATCCTCCCCCCACCACTCCCACTCGGTTACCAGGCCCAGGAGTGTCAGTCAGGATCTCCTCTCGGGAGATTTTGTCGAAGTTCTCACCTTCTGCACCTGGGTCTCCTCCTCAATGAATGGGGCACACAGGCCCTCTGCCACCCAGTCTGGCCTCCATGGGACAGTGGGTGGAACCCAGCACAGCCCATGGCAGGCCTCCGTGACCAGCGCTGTCCAGGCTGAGCAGACCCCCACGCCATGGCCCCTCTGTGTGTGTACAGACTGACTTTTCTGCACTTGGCTGAATACCTTCCCCTAGAGTCCAGGTCCCGGGGGGTGCGGGGGGGAGCAGCCCAGGAAGAAGTACAGGAAGCCGGTTGGCATCCACCAAGGCCCCAGGGGCCCCTTGTCCACTGCCCAGCAAGTCCAGCCATGGAGGCACTGCCGCAGGGCCCGGGGGGCGGGGGGAGCAGCCCAGGAAGAAGTACAGGAAGCCGGTTGGCATCCACCAAGGCCCCGGGGGCCCCTTGTCCACTGCCCAGCAAGTCCAGCCATGGAGGCACTGCCGCAGGGCTCGCTGGCTGCTTCTGTGGTGAACACCCCCAGCCCATGAGTTCCATCAGGGGCACCTCGGGTCGGGGCCTGCGTGCTGGGCAGGAGGGCAAGGTCTGTCATGCAGGCTGGGCGGTGTGTGAGTCACAAGACAAGCATAGAATCTGGCTCTGCGGAATCTTGTTCAAGAAGGAAGTGGTGTGTGGAGGAGTGGCTGGGACCCTTACTATCCAGTTCCACCTGACTCCAGCCTAGCAGGAGCTTCCCTGAAAAACTCTCCTCATCTCAGAGAAAGGCGATGTATCTCCTGAGTTGGACCTCGTCTTTGGTCCGAAAGCCCTTTCTGAATTCTCTTCTTGCACAAGCTGCTTCTAGAGACAGCGCTGTCCCAGCTCACACACAGGGTAGGAGGTGCTTTTTCATCAGTGACGGGACACCCCAAAGCTACCTACCAACTCGGAGGACAAAGTCATTGTAGGACTGATAGTTGATCTCATCCAGGACGTCAAACATCTCAATGGCGAAGTCAGCCAGTGTGCAGAGGTGGGAAGAGATGGACTTCTTAGCCTGGGATGAGCAGATGGGGCTGTTACCTTCGGGGGTACCTGGGCAGGAGGGGTCAGGGCCCAGCTGCACTGGCTGTGGGACTGGGACTGGATTCTCACTCCAGCCCCAAGACCTACTGGCACCAGGCTGGGCGCCCATTTATTGTCCCATTCTACAGGAAGAAGGCTGAGGCTGGGAGCCCCAGCAGTGCCCAGGCAGGGGTGCGGCAGCCCCTGAGAGTGTGAGACCAGTATTCAGACTGCTACTCTGACAACACTGTCACTTCCCGTTGTAGGACAGCAAACAAGGCAGGGGACATCTGTCAGGAGCAGCTTTGTCCCTAGAGTCTGAGACCTGTGTTCATGGGACAAGATCCTGTATTTTGTGAAACTGGCCATGATGGAGTTTCCAATTTTTATTTTTTGAAGGAAATTTTATGAGCCCCACATTTTGTTGTGAGCGTAGGATGTAGTTAAATGGTTTCTCTGCACCAGTTGGCATGGTCCTGTGGTTTCTCCTCTTTACTCTGTTGGTGCGATCAATCCCACCTATTCATTCTGGAAGGCAGAGCCTACTTTCCGTATCTGGGAACATCCCACTGGGTGCTAGTTTGCAATTCTTCTTCTTTGTTACTGAATTTAGTTTGCTAATGGTTGTTGAGGACCTATGCAGGCCTGTTCTGGAAAAAGACTGGTCTGCGGCTTTCTTTTTTTAACGACAGCTTTGCCTGGTTTTAGGCATAAGGGTGACCGCACAGAATGTGTTAGGAAATATGCCTTCCGCTTCTGCCTTCTGGGAGACTGTAGGTGACCCATAGCGGTTTCTCCTTAAAGGTTTGGGAGAATCCCCCAGAGGATGCCCTGGGCCTGCTGCTTCCTGGTTTGGAAGATTATTCGCGATTGGATCCGTTTCACTAGAAGCTCTCCATCTATTCAGATCACTTTCATTTTCACAATCCTGCTCTGGGGAAGGAGTGTAGGCAGTGGCAGGGGCTGAGGGCAGGAAGGGAAGACACCAGGGAGGGGGCTCTGGGACACGTGATTCTCCCGAGGAGACTGCATGTGGAGGACCAGCCCCACCCATCAGCCTGGGGAAAGCCCTCCAGCCCAGGACCTACCCAGGACCCCAGGGTCCCCGGCAGGGCTGGAGCTAGGCCCAGCACGTGCCCCGGATGCTGCTCACCCTGGTCCCCGAGGTGGGTGCCAGCCCCACTGCAGCCATGTAGGTGCTGCCAATGGTCTTGATCTTCTCTAGGTCCTTGTAAAAGTCTTTGTCCATGAGCTTCAGAAAAAAACACAAAATGGTCACTGCGGTCCTCGGCCACCAGGAGCAGCCACAGAGTGACCGAGCAACACATCCTGGACAGTGCCCTGGCCGCTTTGTTCTGGTACCAAACAGGATCTGGGGTGCATTGCAAAGAAGCCTGGAGCAGGTCTGCCCCTGCAGCTGCACCTGTGGCCACCTGGGAGGATAGGGTCTCCAGCAACAGGGACAGAGGGACAGAGAGCGCCCAGCTGAGGAAGTGCCACCTGTCGCTATGGAGAAGCCGGGCTGTCCCAGCCACCACAGATGTCAAGCCCCAGAGTGGGATCTGGTCCCCAGCTTAGTATCAATACTCTCTTCTCTGACTGGACCCCAAAGGAGACAGGATGTACACACTTCTCAGGCCCTGCTTGTCCCCTGTCCATCTACTTGGAAAGGGACAGAGCGGCGGACACCCGCAGGATCTGGCCATGTGAAGGAACAGCCTCGCTGGCCCAGCAGCCAGCGCAGAAGGCCTCACCTCGTCAAAGTCAGCGATGATCTCGTTGAGCAGCCGCAGACACTCAACCCCCATGTTGTTGCCGTCCAGCTCAATGTAGAAGTCATTGAAGTTGGGGATGGATGCGAACATGACCCCTACTTGGGAGTAGGACTGGTAGTACAGATCCTGCAAGGACACCGGGGTCAGCGGGCTCCAACACAGGGCAGCCCGGGGTTTCTAGGACACACAGCTCTGTCCTCCTGGAGCAGAGACAGTGGAGAGAGGGATCTCGGGGAAGCTACCTACTCTGCGGGTACTGTGAGAAAGAGCACCAGCGGACAGGAGGACGACAAAAAGAATCTGGTATGTTTAAATAAGTTCATAAAAGTTACAATAAAAGACAGGCTGCCACGAAACCCCTCAAAATGCTTCTCCTTGCCTTGAGCACACTCCTCCCCGCTCTCTCCTGAGTGTCTTTACAAGGAGTGACTGGAAACATGGTGAGTGCTGCTGCCGAGCGCCAGCTAACAGAAAGGCGGGCTCCAAAGATACGGCACTGCCATGTCCCCGTCCACCTTATTCACCAGATCAGACGCCATGCGACTTCTGGCTCTTCCCCAAAGCCCAAATGACCATGAAAGATGAATGTTTTGAACTGTTTCAAACATCATGCCACCAGGCTGACACAAGTCCAGATGCTCAGGAATGACGGGGTAAGTGTGTTGGAAGCAATGGGTGGGATTTTGAGGAGGATTTAGGGCATGTGTCCTTCACTGTAATATCTTTCTTTTGCAAATGTAAAGATTCACTGTGTATTTGTGTGCTAGTCTACAGGACCTACACAGCATCCATATCTTCTGCTTTGGACCTTGGTCATCACAAACATCGGCCTTGTCCTGGCAGCTGGCTCCAACTCAGTAGCGCACCCCATGGTGTTAGGAGCGCTGACTACCCCACGCATCCCAGGTACCAGGAAGGGAAAGGACGCTCCCACCACAAGCAGATGCGGGAAGCCCGCACCATCCCACAGCCCTAGAGCTCTGTTCCTGGAGCAATGTGCTGGCTTATCACCGGATACCAGGGAGATTCCATGTACAGTGCTCGGGCCTGAGAGCACTTCGCCTCCCCGCTTGTGTGTCTTATTGAATGTCTCTCTCTCTCCTCTCTCCCCC